>NMUG010001640.1:0-17430 GCA_002855965.1 Monotropa hypopitys | reverse complement strand
ACCTCCCGCAGGGAGGATTGCGCCGTCTCCTGCGCCGCAGCGTCCCGGGCAGGGCTCTTCTCAGCAGCAGACGAAGACTTCTCATCCGATTGCATGGCTTCCTCGGTCCGGGGCCTTTTCTCCCGGCGAGCCCTCAGCAAAGACTCTATGACTTCTTCGGAGCGGGGCCTTGCCGACGTTTCCTTCAGGATGGTTACCAAGGGCTCGTTTATGCCCTCCATCTCCTCGGCCAGGTAATCCTCTTCCAGATTGATCACTTTCTTCGGCGGCATTTCCACCTCTACCTCCTCAATAGATGGCGAAGTAGATGATTCGGTCGGCGGAGTGGTAGAAGGCTCAGACGGACGAGTAGCCGAGGGTTCGGCAGAGTGCTTGGTGGACGGTCCGGCTGTGGTGGATCGCGGCCGAAGGGTGTGGTTGTAGGATGGGTGATACTCCAACAGAGTCGGTGCCCAGCGCCTGGCTTCCGGCAAAGCAGAGAATGCCTTTACCCTGTCAGCGTCGGCCACGTTCTTGCAGTGGCTGAGAACCCCGACGTCTGCACGAGAAAGATCGGATGGTTAGAAAAATCCAAAAGAAGACAAAGCAATTGTAGCCGAAGTCATAAATCTTACTCGGCACTCCCTCCAGAAAGGGCACGGTATACTCAATCGACCCATAGTGGAATGGAACAAAGAAACGACCGGAGACGATCAGAACGTCCTCGGCATATTTATCAGAATCCGGCAAGCCGGAAATCAGCCCGGTCTGACCAGGTCTCCGGGCGAAATAATACTTCTTGGAAGTCTTGTTGAATCCAATAAAGTATGCGCCGAATAAATCATCGAAGGTGAGCCGTTCGGCAGGCGGAAGGGTCTCGTTCAGCTTCATTACCCCTAGAAGGATCCGGAAGGTGTTCACCGTTACTTGGAACGGTGTGATACCCAGAGCGCCGAAGAACTGGGTAAGAATCGGATGGAAGGGGAACCGGACTCCCCCCTCGGCAATGGCGACGACAGGAATAAGGACATGCTGTGGTCCCTGCTCCTTGTGGCCGACGGGCGCCAGCAAGAGATTGAAGTCGGCCGGAATATCATATTCTTCCCTGAAGTGCTGAAGATCTTCAGGGGTGTCGACGAGCCGCCTAAACTTGTCAAACCGCTTCTTCGGCGCCATCAGTTGGATCTGAAAAGAACACAAGCAGAAAGGCACCGTTAGTCGGTCCGGCATCAACCTGTGCAGTTGAGCACAGGAAGGCAGGCTCGGCTCGGCCCAAAGACATTCAAGTTCATCTTCCCCACCGCAAGGCCCAGAAATTTACAGGAAGCTTCCAGGCCACGAAAATGGCAAGGAAGATGCACCCAACCAGAGAATAGTCGCAAAATCGACTGCAAAGTGAAAAACGGGATCGATAAGGCCAGCCGAGAAGCCCAGAAGCTTGTCAGGAGCTTCCAGGCCATCAACAATGGCACTAAAACAAGTGACGGGCAGCAGGTCACTAAAACGACCCCAACAGTGTGCAAAAACACGTGAAAAATGGCGCAAATAAGAGTATGAAAGATACCTGGTCTCGTAGGATGAAGAGAGGGGCTGAAAGCTTGAAAAACGAGCGCAGGAGGCAGTGGATAACGGTGGCTGGAGGTGGCGGTCACGGCGGCCGGAAATCGTCTGGAGAGAGAAGGAGCAGAAGAGGGAAGGGTTTGGAAAAACCCTAAGTGTCCTATTTATAGGAAGACCCTTGGAGTCCAAACCCATCTCACCGGCCGACCCGGCCCAGCCGGTCACCCCCGCGCCCGCAATGATTGCGTTACCTGGGGACATGTGCCGGCCCTGCATGCCAGACAGCACATCAGCACGCTGTCCCATCCGCCGCAGCTCCAGCCAGCCACAGCGTGACACGCAAGGCTGTCCAACTGCCAGATCAAACGCACGGCTACCGAAGACGCGACACCTGTCCGCGTGACGTCATGATGGACGCGCCACCGCCCCAGATCGCGACACGTCACCGATTCCAAACTGACGGTTCATTAAATGCTGTCAGGACAAATCTCAAGTCAAATCAGTGGTCCGACGCTCCTACCTTCGGCACCCAGACAACCTATCGGCACCGAGTCAACCCCGCTTCGGCCAAAATGCCTGGCCAAAGGGGTTGAGGGGCTATTGTTGGGGAGTCGAAGAATCGGGAGGCCGGAGCCACGACCTCCGGCAGGAGGACCACAGCTCAAGCCAGCCAATATGCGACCGAACAGATCTTGGCCGACGACAGGGCCTCTCTGGAGCTCTCTCCGGTCCGGAGACTCAAAGCCCAGAGGAGGAGCCTAGCCGAGGATCACAATAATCAAGGTCGTGCGACCGAGCAGAGCAGGGCCGACGAGAAAGGCACTCCCGGGACTACCTTTGTGCAGAGGTCTCTTAGCCCAGGACGGCCCGGCCTACAACAATCAACGCCGAAGCAGCTCGCTTCGGCCAGACAGGACAAAATGCCTCGTTCACAGCAAACATTCCCTCGTGGACAGCATCCCGGATTTCCCGCACATGGCAGACACACGCCCGACACAGAATCAGCTTTTTCGTGATTCCTTCCGCACATCAGACATGCTTTCCCAGCTTTTCTGCCGCCCAAGGTGTCAGACGGCGCCGCCTGACACTGTCGGAAACTGTCTGGTCGGCCACATACCAGCACACTCAGAGGGGACAGCCACACTGCCCCATGCCGCAAGTGGGCAGCTCACCCGCGCCGAAGCGCATGCCCAACACTCTCCGATGCCCTGTATAAGGAGCTTGGTAGTCATTATATGGTACACACGCACTCTCTCTCTAGCCCAAGCTCTGCAAGTTTACTTTCTCTCTCTACCTTCCCCTTTGCTGACTTTGCCATCGGAGGGTCCACCGGCGACGCCGTCGGTAGCCTAACGGTTGTTTCCCTGTGCAGCTAGGTCCAGCCATTCAGCTCCGCCGCTCACCGCCTGAATCCACCGCAGAAAAGGCTTACCCCCCAACAAGAAGAAATATTATGAATATCATGAATCCAATAGTTACTTGATGAATCTTAAAGAAATGTGAAGAATATTGAAAGTGTGATGTGAAAGAATGTATGAAATGAAGAATTGGAATTGTGATTGAAGTTATATAATGACAAATTCAAAGCATGTGAATATGAAGAATATTGAGAACAAGATAGAATATTGTGAAGAATAAGATATATGAAATATTAGAAATATGAATGAAAGCATATTATGAATAATGGAAAGGTGAGAAAGAGGAAAGATACAAGCTGAATACGTAAACGTACGTCCATGCTCATTGGTAAAATTGAGTGTACGCATAAAATATGTGGCCATGCTCATTGGTTAAATTGAGTGTACGTACCTAATTGTATGGTCATGCTCATTGGTTAAATTGAGTGTATGCATAGAGAAGTACGACCATGCTCATTAGTAAATTGAGTATACATACAAAATGTACGGCTATTGGTGAAATCCTTGAAATGAAAAGGTGGAATCTAGAATCTATCAAATAAATACGTACCAATTGTACGACCGTGATTACTGGTGATATTGTGTGAATATGAATCTTGAAAACAAAAATGTAGAAATCAAGTCAATCTTGGAATATGTTGAAAATGAGAATAATTATTAATGGATGCTCAAGAGTAAAAAGAGTAATCTTAAAGATGTGAATGAGTTGGTGTGAGTTATATATTATATATGAACGGAAGTAGAGAGATGAAAAGAATGATAAAGAAGACTATTGCTTCTCTTATTTATGCACTTCTTAAGTATTCACCAGCCGTCGTCGCTGATGCACGCTTGTGCCTTTCTTTTTAGGGGTTGGAGGCTAGAGTCCACAGTCCAGTCCAGTCCAGTCCAGATGATGAGATGTTATAGAGTTGAGGATTCTTTGAGTCTTTTATTTATTTCTATATTTGAGAGATTGTTTAGCTCTCACCTTGAGTCTACTTTCAGTTTATCGAGTTGTAGTAGCTGTTCAGGGTTAAGTTATGGAGTTGTATCAGACATGTTGTCCAGGAGTTGTTTTTTGTATCATCGGAGTTTATTGTATCAGAGATTTATAATCTGAGTTTTTATTTTCAATTGTCGTGTAGTGGTTGGCTCTACAGTTATCAGGGATGGAGCATGACACGTTCACGTCAGATCTGATACACTATGGCCATTCTCGGATAAGCACAAGTAATGATCTAGGGGCCACTACACCGGTCCCAGTGGTAGGACTCACTATATATAATATAACACTCATTTAACCATGAGCCTGGCTGCACCACCTGTACATATGATCCATAGATCCACCTGATCTATAATAAGGCTATTTAAGCGCCACCAAACTCCATCTTTTAATTATAAAAGCTCATTCTTTATTTAATCTTCTCAAAATACCCTTTTCTCTCAACACCCTTTATCAAAACATACTTCTTTTGAAAACTCAATTCATTCTTTATTTAAAAATCTCTTAAAAATCTTTTCTTAAAGCATAACTCTCAACTCATTTCACAAACATGCGATTCTTAGATTTCCACTTTCACGACATTTCCAAAACTCACACTTTTACTATAATAAAAGTAAGTAAACTACTTTAGTTTATACAAATCCTACAAATACTCACATGGTTGCAGAAATTCTCTAAGATAGCCACCAGCTCCTTAACACCTATAAAAAGACCCAAATACGATATTAGAATACCGCTTAATGAATTATGCATGCTCTATTAACAATTACTTCCTTACAAATTCATATTTAATTCCAATAAAACTCTCATAAATTCCTATTTTATTATGTTCCTTAATTTCCTTTTATTTTAATCATTTTTCATCATCTCTGTATTCTGTCTGGTTACCGGTAACCTCCCCTAACTGGTTACTGACAACCAGAATTCCCCTAGCCAAAGTACTGCAATACTGTTATCGGTAACCGCATAATGACAGATTACCGATAAATAGGTTACCAATAACTATGCAATACTGGGTTACAGATAACCCAACTCTGACGATTTTCGGGTTTTATGGATCTGGTCTAATTTCTTCCTCAAAATCACATTTATACCTCAAATAGATGATACCAAAACACTCCTATGTTGCTACTGACCATTTTCTATAAGGTTAATAAATAAAATAACTCGATTTTGGACTTTTTTCATTTATTTCGCAAAACCTGGATTTTTCACTGTTCATCTTCTTCCTCGTGCTGGTTACCAATAATGCCCACAACTCGGGTTACTGGTAACTAGCTCTGTAGGATCTTAGAATATTTCTTCTTGATTCCAATTTTAATTCATTACACCACTAAAACTTAATTGATTACCTTCTAAATTAACCCAAATTATCTAAGAACATTATTAAACAACTCTGCATAATTGGTTTCCCAGGTACTTACCTCAAACAAATGATTTAGAAATCCAAAGTTGATTGCGAACCTGTGTTCTTCTTCTCTCACTGTTCATCCTTCTCTTCCTCGATAAGCCTCTACAATTAGAACCCAATCCTTTCTCTCTTACAATCCCTGTCACCCAATCAACTCTCTTTCTCTCTCTTAACATATTTCACACATAATTTGTTTTGCATAATTTTTTCTATAAACTCAGCCGATTGCTTATTTGCCTATGAATGGTTTACATATATTACAAATGTTTTTGACAACCCACAGCTCCTCCCACCTGCACAGACCCAAAGCATGACACCTCACAACTCATGCAGATAAGTTTCCCCAGAATTTGCCACGAAATAAGATAGATACAAATTTTGTATCACTATTGTCCACATCCTCCAGCCTCTTGACACCACAGCAACCCAAATTCCACTTCTCTTCCTTAATCACACTTTCTTCCTCCTAGTTTCAATTCTCACATTTAGACCCCATGAACTTTATTAAACCTTTAAATAGATTTCTTTCATCTCTAATTACTTCTACAAAAACTTCCAAAAATTCCACAAAATTCCAAATCATTTATTTAAATCATCTACTTGAACTTATTATTAGTTCCACGATTTATCTTCATTAGATAATATTTTTAATTATCTTTAATCCTCGATTATTAATTACAAATGATGCGAATATGCGATGCAGGTCTCATATAGCCGGACAACCATAGGGGCCAAACTGCCCCTAGAAAGGCAAGATGAGGATCTACTGGCAGTCATGCAAACCCTGATTGATGGAATCAAGAAGTGTATAAAGGGAAAAGCGTCGGCCACAGTTGAAGAGCTGGTGCAAACTACTGATTCACCATTTTCACAAGACGTACTGAACGTTCCACTCCCCTCTAAATTCAAGATGCCTATTCTCGAGTCGTTCAATGGTACCACGGACCCATTGGACCACTTGGAAACCTACAAGAACTTAATGATGCTATAGGTCATTTCGGACGAGGTGATGTACAGGGCCTTCCCGGTCACATTGAAGGAAAGCGCTCAGATGTGGTTCGACAAGTTGAAACTTGGGAGTGTCAATAGCTTCAAAGAGTTAAGCCAGGGGTTCGTGAGCCATTTAATTACAGGGAAGCATTATAGAAAGCCCGACATGCATCTGCTGACGGTCAGGCAGAAGAAGGGAGAATCTGTTAGGGATTATACTACTCGTTTTACGCAGGAGGCCATGTAGATTAAGATCCCAGAGGATAAGATGACCATGGAAGCCTATATAGCAAGCATGTGGCCAGGAATGCTTTTATTTAACCTTATGAAAGACCCCCCCAAGATATGGCAGAGCTCATACTGAGAGCTCATAATTTTATGAATGCAGAGGATGCCCTTAATACTCGAAAAGGGCGAGATGATGGAGCGTAGGGGAAAGAACCCTTGGCTCCTTCTCAGGCACATGGAGATCACAAGAGGAGGGACCCCCCCACAGGGGCTTGGCTTTGACCAGAGGAATAAAAAATTGAGGCAAGGATCCCTCCAAGAAGAACTGGTGGTCCTCTTGAGAAAAACAAGAGCTATACTCCACTTATTGCTTCGGTGGATCACATCATGGACGACCTAAGGGACGATCCAGACCTGAGGTGGCCTGGTAAACTAAAAATCCACCATGACAAAAGATCACGAGAGAAGTACTATCGTTTCCACCGTGACCACGATCACCATACCAATGATTGTGTCGATCTCAAGGGTCAGATAGAGGACCTTATTCAAAAGGGTAGACTGCAAAGGTTTGTGTAGAGAAGGGGGCCCAGACCCCAACGTGATCGATAGCGGCATGGGGAGAGAAATGGAGACCCAGACAACAACGCCCATGTTGGAGAGATCAGGGTAATTTATGGAGGATCGGTTGGAGGTGGAGAGTCCAGCGCAACCAAGAAGGCTCATCTGAGAAGATTAAGAAGTGATAACCCCATAGAGGTATGCTCGATTAGAAGACCAAATAAGTGCATAAACAAGGATGATTCCCCAATTGTGTTCTTAGGGGAGGATGAGAAAGGGACTGTATACCCCCATGATGACCCTCTTGTGGTTACCATGGTAATCGCGAACTTCAAGACAAGAAGGGTACTAATCGATAGCAGGAGCTCGACAGACATACCGTTTTACATGTCTTTGACCATCTAAGGCTGGGAAGAGATAGGCTGAGACCAATGAACTCTCATTTGGTTGGATTTTTTAGAGAAGCGGTTTACCCCAAAGGGAAAATAGCTCTCCCTGTGACAATGGGAGAAGAAGGAAATCAGGTTACTACCATGGTAGATTGTTTGGTGGTAGATGCACCCCCATCTTACAATGCCATAGTGGGCCGAGTACTGTTGAATAAGGTGAGGGTGGTTGTTTCTACATACCACCTGAAAGTAAATTTTCCAACATCAGAAGGGGTAGGTGAGATGAAAGGCGATCAAAGAGTAGCATGAGAATGCTACAATTATTCTCTTCAACGTCATAATAAAGCTCTGGTGGTAGAAGAGTTGGATGTGAGAGATGAGAAAAAGGTGCAGAAAGGTAAACCAGTCGAAGAGCTCGTCTCATTGAAGATTTGGCCAGAAGAGCCGAGCAAGACCATTCAAGTTAGCACTAGTCTGAATGAGGAAGAGAGAAGTAGCCTTGTTAGTTTCCTACGGGAAAGTAAGGATGTATTGGCCTAGTCCCATAAACATATGCATGGAATTGACCCAAGGTTCATAGTCCATAAATTGAATGTTAATCCAGATCATATGCCCATCAGATAGAAGAAGAGAACATTTTCACCCGAGAGAAATAGGGCGTCAGTAGGGGAGGTGGAGAAGCTCCTTTGTGCGGGGTCCATCTGGGAAATTCAATATCCCAGTTGGATTGCGAATATAGTTATGGTTAAAAAGAAGTCGGGCAAGTGGAGGATGTGTGTGGACTTTAAAGATTTAAACAAGTCTTGTCCAAAAGATAGTTTACCCCTACCCAGGATTGATCAACTGGTGGACTCAACCTCAGGGCACAAGCTTTTGAGCTTCATGGATGCTCTCTCAGGGTACAACCAAATAAAAATTGATCAAGACGACCGATAAAAAGCCACTTTCATCATAGACAGGGGTTTGTATTTGTAAAATGTAATGCCTTTCGGTCTTAAGAATACAGGGGCTACGTATCAATGGTTGGTAAAAATGTTCAAAAGTTTGATATCTAAAACGATGGAAGTATATGTGGATGATATGCTAGTCAAGAGTATGGAGCGGACAGACCATGCACAAGACTTAACACAAGCTTTGAAGTTCTGAGAAGGTATAAAATGAAATTGAACCCTGCTAAGTGCGCCTTTGGGATTTCCTCGGGTAAATTCCTTAGTTTTATGGTGTCGCAATGAGGAATTGAGGCAAATCCAGAAAAATAAGGCAATCATAGAAATAAAATCCCCAAGAACTACCAAAAATGTCCAATGTCTTATAGGGTGTGTGGCCGCCTTGAATAGATTTGTGTCGAAAGCTACAGATAAGTGACATCCATTCTTCAAAATCCTAAAGAAATCTTTTCAATGGGCTCCGAAAAGTGAGCAAGCCTTCAACCAGCTGAAGCACTACCTTCAACATCTGTCACTACTCAGTTCGACAATTGATGGGGAAGAGCTGTTCTTATATATAGCAATGTCCTCATATGCTATCATCTCAGTTTTGGTTCTAGAAGATGGTGGAGTACAGCATCCTGTATATTATACGAGTAGAGCTCTTCGGGGAGCAGAGACAAGGTACCCAAAATTGGAAAAAATGGCTTTCGCCGTGGTGATAGCTACAAGAAGGTTACGACCTTACTTTCAATCTCACCCCGTCAATGTACTTATAAACCTACCCATGAGAAGGGCTTTGTACAATCTTGACACCTCAGATCGGCTTATTCAGTGGTCGTTGGAACTGGGGGAGTTTGAGGCCAGTTACAAGTAAAGAAGTGCAGTTAAAGGTCAGGCATTGGCCGAATTCTTAGTTGAATATACTATTCCATACGATGAGATCTCCAAGGAGGATGAGGAATTGTGGCTCCTTCAGGTGGACAGATCCTCAACTAAGGAGGCCAGTGGAGCAGGTCTGATTTTGACATCCCCCGATGGTCAAAAGCTAAGATACACGTTAAAGTTCGAATTTCGAGCTACAAACAATCAAGCTGAGTATGAAGCGCTGGTTATTGGACATTATATCGCTCGAATTATAAGGGTAAAATGTATTGCAGCAGTTAGTGACTCCCAACTAATAGTGGGACAAGTCAGAGGGGAGTTCAAGGCCAAGGAAGAGGCTATGGGAAAATATCTCTTGTTGATTAAGAGATTGATATATAACTTTGCTCAGTTTTCTATTTCTTAGGTCCCCTAGGTAGAAAATCAAGAGTCTGACTAGTTATCCAAGACATCCACTACAAGAGGAGGACTAGTTCCCAAAGGAACGTTGGTCCAGTTATTGAAAACCCCAAGCATAGAGGAGGAAAGTCCTTTCCCAATTATGCTGGTGGATTACTCCAGATCATGGGCAAAACCAATTATCAAGTATATCACCACTGGAGAAGTGCTAAACGACAGAAATAAGGCTAGGAGGTTGAGGATCTGAGCTGCGAGGTACACATTAATGGGTAATGTTCTTTATAGGAAGAGTTTCTCGCTACACTACCTAAGATGCTTGAACAAAGCTGAAGCAAACAGAGCGATGGAAAGTGACTGTGCTGATATTATCAAAAGGTGCGATTCCTGTCAGAGGTTTGCCAACATCTCACACGGATTTCCCACTCAGATGTGCCCGATGAGGGGGCCATGGCCTTTTGTGCAATGGGGAATGGACCTTATAGGGCCACTGCCCAAGGGTAAAGGCCAAAAGCAGTACGCAGTTGTGACAATCGACTACTGCACTAAATGAGTAGAGGCCAAGACATTATCCATCATCACCACTCGAACAATGATTTCATTTTTATGGTAGAATATTATATGTTGATTTGGCCTACCTAGGGTGCTTGTTGTTGACCTGGGAAAGCAATTCGATTGTTCTGAGTTCAAAGATTTTGTGGATCTAAGGGATTACATGTCCATTATACATCAAAGGCTTACCCCAGAGCTAATGGGCATGTCGAGGTTACGAATAGAGAGATAAAGAAGGGAATCAAGAGGAGATTGAAATCCGCAAAAGGGGAGTGGACGGATGAGCTGCATTCAGTACTTTTGTCATTCCGGACATCACCTAGAACGGCTACAGGGGAGACGCCTTATTCCCTGGCATTCGGCTCAAAGGTAGTGGTTCCCATTGAAGTGGAAATTCTCAACTACAGAACAATGTCATATTACGAATCCGATAATGAGGAAGAACTCAGAACCGGACTGGACCTGATTGAAGAAAGTAGAGATAAGGTAGTGGCTAGAATGGCAGTGTACCAACACAGGATGGAAAAGTACCACAATGCCAAGGTTAGGCCAAAGACATTCTAGACATGAGATCTAGTTCTGAGAAAGAAAGACCCCACAGGAAAAAAGGCAAAACAGCTACAGCCTAACTGGGAAGGCCCATACAAGATACTCAGGCATTCCAAATCTGGGGCATACATGAATGCTGAGCACTTGAAAAGGTACTATGGTTAGGAATGTTGGCTTGCCTGTTCTTGTAATAAGTCACCTAGATACTTTCAGGTGTTCCCAATCTCCATAAATAAATGAAATCATTCCTTTCACAATGTTACTTGTCACAATTTTGATTAATACAACAAAAACTTCTATGACACTTTTTATCGCATTAAGCGGAGTAAGGACCCTGCTCTATTAACTTCAACTTGTGAAACTGTAAATCTGTTCACTCTGATTTATAAACCAGGGACTGAAAGCATCCGTTCAATTGAAATTAATTATTATTGGCAAAAAGATTGCCAAGGCAATCAATAGAGGTCCATCTGACCTGTTGTTAAGGCAAAATGATTACCAAGGCAATCAATAGAGGTCCATCCATCATGTTGCTAAGGAAAAATAATTGCCAAGGCAGTCAACAAATGTAATACCCGTGTCCTAAATTTTAATTTAGAAATCCTTTTATTATTTTGCATGAAATGGGGAAAATAAATTTTGTAATTTCACATTGGATCTTTGGGTATGATAGCATTGAGAATTTATGTGATAGAATGATTGGGGGTATTGTGATGATTTAGGTATAGGAGATTGAGAAATTGGGTTCTTTGAGTGTTTTGGTCACTTCTTTGGGATTTTATAAATCAAACTAGAGGTTGTTGATGAATTATAAAGGTTATCAATAGCCATACGATGGCAAACTGGGGTCTAAAGTGTTGTGAAAGTGGTAAGAAATTGAGTGAGGAAGTTATGTGAAATTTTGGTTGGAAGATAGAAATTTAGCTCAGGTTATCGATAACACAGGCCCAGGGTTATTGATAACACAGGCCCAGGGTTATCGATAACCAAGACTGTAGGATGCCCGTATAAATATTCGAGGAATGCGTTATCGATAATGCATTGGTGGTGGTTATCGATAACCGGTTGGGTTGGGGTTATCATATATAATTCTGAGAGGTTGGTTATCGATAAAGAGTTAGGAGAGGTTATCGATAACCGGAAATGTTTCACTGACCAGCTTAAATTCCGAGGGCCAGGTTATCGATAACCACTTGAACTGGGTTATCGATAACCCTACAATGCTGAGAAAAAATTCGGGCAGTTACAAGGAGGGTGTTTTTGGTATTTTACACTCATGAATGGTTATATATGTGACTTAAACGTATGGGGATGACTTTAGACTAACAAATTGAAGAATAGCCTATTCACCCCCCTCTAGACAGGACTATCAGCATATACCCACACCTCTAAGTCACCAGGTGACATCAACCTCAATTCCCTCATAATCCCAAACTACCATCAGATCTTGAGACAACTTGCCATGCCCCGAAATTTCAAATCATTTTTTTAAATATAAAAATATGACAAAGAGGAAAAGTAAAGCAAACATATACCCAATCCAGAGTGCAGAAAAAAGGGAGAAGGGGGGATATCACATTCAAGCAAATAAGAAGTTTAAAGTTTACAAATCCAAATAAAAGTTACAATCCAGGTACATAAAATAAAATGAAATACGAAACAAGTGAACAAAGGATACCCAAGGATGGCATCCAATCTCCCGATCTCTAAAGCTAGGCAGCTGAGTCGGTACCTAAAAATAGAGGGTTAGATGATTGCCTAGTAGAGATAATCGACACCCAAGTGTTTCCCAAATTGGGATAAAGATGCGAGTGCGAGAGATAAATAAATAAGCATGCACTGAGGACCATTCTCATAGTTTTAAAATCATTTCCAATTCCTTTCCAAATCAATTTCAATGACTTATTGATTTTTTTTCTTTCAAAAGGCTCATTTTGACGAAATCAAGGAGAATGATATAATTTCAAGTTCTCATCTCAACCTTGACAAAACAAGGGAGGCATAAAATATTTTTCCGCATCTTCTCACCTTGACGAAACAAGGGAGTCATGTATAAATAATTTTGATCAAGATTAATTAGGTTTCGGTTAGTTCCGTGGTAGAAGCTCGTCAACTATACTACCCATAAGTTCCTCAGAATTCCCCAACCTTAGGGAGGGCTCCAGTCGACCCTCATTGCACAATGTAGTGAGTGATAACACCCAGAGAACGAAAATCCTGTATATAATATAGCCAACCCAATGCCTTTATCATATTTTAGTCTAATTACAACTATTGATTCAAATTTCTATTTTAAAAATCCAAGAATTAGGGCATCCATACCTCCTAATCACAATTTTGACTAAAACATGATTTTTCTCAAATTGATTTCCAATTTACCAAATTCAAGTGTCAATAGGGTCATAGGACAACTTTACAACAATCATTTTCAACACTTGACCATTCAATTTCAAAATTCCCATATGACCTGAATTAGGGTTTTACGAAAATTAGGGATTTTACAAATTAGTTAGGGGATCTTGAAATTGAAGTGATAGGGAGCCTATTAAGACCCATATGAGCATAAGCCCTCAACAATTTCATGGATTAATCGAACCCACGAACATCAACTACGAAAATGACCTCATCTTAGTGAAATCTAGAGAGGGAGAAGAATGCATACCAACTAAGGATACAAATAGAGTAGAAAACTCTACTTTGTATGAGTAGTTACTTACAAACTCTAGGTGAGGGGGTCTTGAGAGTGCCACGAGATTTGCACGTCATTAGAGAGAGTAGGATGGCCTTTACGCACTTAGAGAAGAAGATTTCTTCCAAAGCCTAGCCAATCTTGCAAGATCTTAAAGAGAACGGAGAAAGTTTTGGGAGAGGAGAAGTGATTTATGGAAGAGAGAGATGGAAGAAGTGTTCTGAACGAAAATGGGGTCTTTCCCCTATATTAGGGTATACAAAAAACCAATGAAATGACCAAATTGTCCCACTTAAGTCTGCTAGAAATTTCCCCCGACAAACACATAACCGGTTATGGGCACAGTGGAAACCGGTTACGGGTGCCAATGCCCAGCTGCCTTGCGGTTTCCCCTTGCGGGAACCGGTTACGGGGGAAGGGATTGCAGTTATAGTTCCCGGCTTACAGAACCGGTTGCGAGGAGAGGAGGGAACCGGTTGTAGGACACCACAACCATAACCAGTTGCAGTTGCGAGGGGAACCGGTTGTGGATGTTTCTGATTCTTGTCTTCCTTTAAGCCTAGAACAAATGGAAACCAGTTACGGGCACTTCTGCCATAGAAACTGCTACGAGTATTTTGGATGCCATTTCTTCGTCCGAAGTCCGATTGACATGATTCAAGTTGCGTTGGATTTAGAATTGAATCTTATACTACTTCCAATATTCTACCAATTCATCAACCAAATGAAAATTTTGGGATTATCAATCAACCAAAATCCAAGAAATAGAATTTAGATTTCAACAATCAATTTAATAAATTCTCAACCGTTACATCTCATACCCCTTAAAAGAATTTTGTCCTCGAAATTACATAAGGTATAGGCATTAGGTAGACACACCAAGAAAGATTTCAACAAGATACGATACAACAGAAGAGAAATACATAAGAATCAAAACAAATCGTGGTATTTAGCCCTCATTTCATCTTCTCGTTCCTAAGTGGCTTCTTCAATTAGGTTTCGGTTAGTTCCGCGGTAGAAGCTCGTCAAATAAACTACCCGTAAGTTCCTTAGAATTCCTCAACCTCAGGGAGGGTTCCAGTCGACCCCTATTGCGCAATATAGTGAGTGATAACACTCAGACAACAAAATTCCCATATATAATATATCCAACCCAATGCCTCTATTATGTTTTAGTCCAATTAAAACCATTGATTTAAATTTCTATTTTAAAAATCCAAGGATTAGGGCATCCATACCTCCTGATTACAATTTTAACCAAAACATGATTTTTCTTGAAATTGATTTCCAATTTACCAAATTCAAGTGTCAATAGGGTCATAGGACCACTTTACGATAATCAATTTCAACAATTGACCATTCAATTCAAAATTCCCATATAACCCGAATTAGGGTTTTACGAAAATTAGAGGTTTTACAAATTTGTTAGCGAATCTTGAAATTGAAGTGATAGGGAGACTATTAAGACTCATATGAGCATAAGCCCTCAACAATTTCATGGATTAATCGAACCCACGAACATCAACTACAAAAATGACCTCATCCTAGTGAAATCTAGAGAGGGAGAAGAAAGCATACCAACTAAAGATACAAATAGAGTAGAAAACTCTACCTTGTATGAGTACTTACTTACAAACCCTAGGTTGGAAGACACACGCCTGACAGTGGAATCATCTTTCCAAGATTCTTGCAGCATATCAGTCCACTTTTCATCTTTCTAGCCGCCCAGTGCTGAAGGCCACCGCCCTGTCGCTCAGCTGCCCACGTGCACAGATAGGACAGGCGCACTGTCCCATGGTGCCAGGTTGGGGGCTCACTCACGCCAATGCGCTTATCAGATACTCGCCGATGATTCTATAAAAGGAGGAGAGTATTCCATATTTGAGGTACACTATTCTCCAAGGCCAAAACTCTGTCAAATTACTCTCTCTCTAAAAGCACTTGCTGATTTCATCATCGGAGGGTTCACTAGTGGCAATGCCAATAGTCTAACGTTTCTCTCTTTTGTAGGTTATTCATCCAAGCACCGACTCTAGCCGTTTGGATCCATCAATTGAAGGCTTACCCCCAATAGTACCCAACGATAAATATAATTTGGAAATCATCTGCCAAATTAGAAATCCAAAATCCACCCTATGTATATTTTGTATACTAGTTGGATCACCTCCTCTCTCGATAACTTCTTAGCTCCTCTCAGACAGATGTTATAATGCACATTCTTGTTGAGCAAAATCGTACTCAATCTTAAGCATGTCCCGAGAGAAGTGGCCCTTGGACTTGTAGGCCTTGATATAATCACAAACCAACCTTGCCAAATCAATTCCCTTTGGTGCATCATACCTTTTCTTCTTGTATGTAACCTCCTCTAGTCTAGGTCTAGTGCATTCCATAAACTAGGCTACAAGGTCGAGGGTCACCGCCATAACCTTCCCTCGTACCTTACCCCTCATCTCCTACCCACTCTCAGCCTGCCTCGTTGTCGCATAATTCTTTTGTACAAAAGTGGGGATATACCCCTTAATCTTCTCAAACCATCGCGACATGCCCATACCACTCAAACAACGAATCACCTGGTGCAAGTTTGTGTCTGCATCTTGATAATGTAATGGAGTAATATCTGATAATTACTCACCTACCTCTTACATAGTGTTGGGGGTAAGCCTTTTCTGCGATGGATTCAGGCGGTGAGCAGCGGAGCTGAATGGCTGGACCTAGCTGCACAGGGAAACAACCGTTAGGCTACCGGCGGCGTCGCCGGTGGACCCTCCGATGGCAAAGTCAGCAAAGGGGAAGGTAGAGAGAGAAAGTAAACTTGCAGAGCTTGGGCTAGAGAGAGAGATCTTTCTCGTCAGCCCTGCTCTGCTCGGTCGCACGACCTTGATTATTGTGATCCTCGGCTATGCTCCTCCTCTGGGCTTTGAGTCTCCGGACCGGAGAGAGCCCCATAGAGGCCCTGTCGCCGGCTAAGATCTGTTCAGCCGCATATTGGCTGGCCTGAGCTGTGGTCCTCCTGCCGGAGGTCGTGGCTCCGGCCTCCCGATTCTTCGGCTCCCCAACAATAGCCCCTCAACTCCTTTGGCCAGGCATTTTGGCCGAAGTGGGGTTGACTCGGTGCCGATAGGTTGTCTGGGTGCCGAAGGTAGGAGCGTCGGACCACTGATTTAACTTGAGATTTGTCCTGGCAGCATTTAATGAACCGTTAGTTTGGAATCGATGACGTGTCGCGATCTGGGGCGGTGGCGCGTCCATCATGACATCACGCGGACAGGTGTCGCGTCTTCGGTAGCCGTGCATTTGATCTGGCGGTTGGACAGCCTTGCGTGTCACGCTGTGGTTGGCTGGAGCTGCGGCGGATGGGACAGCGTGCTGATGTGCTGTCTGGCATGCAGGGCTGGCACAAGTCCCCAGGTAACGCAATTATTGCGGGCGCGGGGGTGACCGGCTGGGCCGGGTCGGCCGGTGAGATGTGTTTGGACTCCAGGGGTCTTCCTATAAATAGGACACTTAGGGTTTTTCCAAACCCTTTCCTCTTCTGCTCCTTCTCTCTCCAGACGATTTCCGACCGCCGTGACCGCCACCTCCAGCCACCGTTATCCACTACCTCCTGCGCTCGTTTTTCAAGCTTTTAGGGCTGAACCGATCTATGGCCGGTCCCTTGTGTTATTTGCTTTAATGAACTGCTTTTACCTGCACGCTTTTCTATGCTGCCCTCCCCACTTTCCCCCAGCCGAGGAAAGGGTTTTGGGTAACCAAGATGTCTTCCTCGGCTCGGCTGAGCACTTTTTTGCTTGCGGAAAGTGGGTTGCTCCGGCACTTGCCTGAGCGTAACTCGCACATTTCTGAGTAAGTCGTAATTTGGGCAATGCTTCGGCCATGTAGCGCCGAACAATCGTAAATCTCCTCGGCAGTTCCACC
>NMUG010001639.1:0-17432 GCA_002855965.1 Monotropa hypopitys | reverse complement strand
AAAGTCAATTTAACCAATCGAGGTCGTTTATACCAAAAACCCCAATTTCCCTTAAGTTAGGGTTACATGAATTTAGGGCTTTTCTCGTGGGTGATTACAATATGAAATTGAACTTAATATAAGTTAGATATGACCCTAGGGACTTACCATAACCCATCAATTTCATCAATACATGACTAACCCTATGTCAATTTTAACCAAACATTCTTCCTATGAAATTTACCCAACACAATGAGATTTCAAGAACAAGGGAGGGGAGACACAAACATAAACAATATTAGAGATAGATAAATCCTACCTTAGAAGAGCTTTGACAAAACCCTAACTTCGGATTTTGAAGGAACGGCGAAGTAACGGTGCTTCACGCGTAGATCTCGCCGCTAGGATCGTCGTTAGTTCTGCGCATTTCTTGATCGGAGCTCCTTAGAGCCTTGATTTTCAAGCTTAAAGCTTTGGTTGTAATGGAGGTTGAGAGGATTTGAGAGAATAGGGTTAGAGAGATGGAGAAGAAGAGTGGGAATGGCGAAAATCGGGCTCAAGATGATATATATAGTCCCCAAGGTAAAAGGACAAGTTTGCCCTTCATTAAACACAATCTGCCGAAAAACTGCACTAGGGGACCGGTCCGCAATGGCATAGGGGACCGGTCTCCTCCACATACCCGAGCCTACTGACCAAACAGGACCGGTCTGCAACGGCATAGGGGACTGGTCCCTTGCTGATAGGGGACCCTACTGTTAAAACCCGGCCGGTCTGCAACGGCTAAAGGGACCGGTCGAGGCTAAGAATTTTTTTAAAAATTTATAAACTTGACTTACGGGAGTGTTTTGGTCCTAACTTCTTTGTCCGACCTCCGATTGAGGTGATTCAAGTTATGTTGGATTCGTAATCGAATCCTCTACCATATCCTAGGATCAACCACCTCAAAATCACGATGAGATTTTGAGACAAAAACTAAATCAAGATTCTCGATTAGATTTAAAAAGGCAAATCAAATTCCGGAAACATAACCTGGAAATACGGGTCGCTACATAATGAGACCCAAGCCTAAGGCTTCCATTGGTGTATAAATAGGACCATCCCAAGAATTCAATTTTACACCAACTTCCCTTCTTGCTTTCAAAACATTTAGAGAGAGAGAACCATTTTCCCGAAAACCTGTTGCTCGGCAATCCCTAGCCGACCACTTAGAATACTTTTCTAACCTACAGTAGCCCTCCAAAGTCATCCGGACCACTTAACCAGAAGAACCCCGCTGTCCGGACCAGTGTTCTTGAAGTGCTCAGCTCGGTAGAGGCTTAGCAAAACAGCCCGTGAACTCAGATAATCACTTGGTCCTTCGGCCTATTTTATCATGTTTTGTTCTTACCCTTGTTCGACAAGTCCATCAAAGGACTTGGCCACATTAGCCCCTGCTCGAGAGCTCTCCTTTGTCTTTGCCGAAGCAACCCAGACCCTTGTTCTTTAGCTCGGCAGCTTGGACTTGGCCAATCAGTCCAGGCAAACCCCTATTGACCCTCAGGCTGAACTTACTTCAGCTCGGCAATCATGACGGACCAGCTCAGAAGCATATACGACCTTTCCATATCACTTACTGACCTCCCGCTTGCCGAAGCACTTGTACTCGACAAAGGGACAGTCCGTCTCTGAGCATCCCTAGCCATATGAGCTCGGCTAAGCGTCCAGTAGCTCGGGCAATCAACCTTGAGGCCTTATGGCCACCTTATTCGCCTTTTCGACTAATAATTATGCCCAAAGCACCACTTCTCGCACTGACATAGCCAACAAGAACCCTTGTCTGGCTGCTCGACAAAGCTTCTGCTCGGCAGATCTTCTACTCGGCAAAGCTTCTGCTCGACAAAGCTTAGCCTGGTAGGGCTTTAGCTTGGCAATAGGACCCTTCAGTTCGGAATACCCCCGGACCAATATTAAGTAGTTTTCCCAAATGTCAGCCGGACCTCTATTCTCCGGAAAGAAGGCCTTCGGTCACTTGTGTTTTCTAGAGCTCGGCCAGCCAGCCAGAGCATCCTGACCACCTTGGGTTGGCAGCTCAGCTCGGCCCAGCTTAGCTTAGTTCGACAGTAGTCTTAGTTGTTCGACAGAAAGCTTAGTCTTGTTTACTTATGTTTCATGGCAAATTTAAAGGTGTTAGTCAAAGAGAAATCAACCCAATGAAAAGGTGAATCTTTATATGCCTTACTTACTCGTAATTTTCCTCACTTTCTCACTAATTTTACAAGTTATTATTGTGGCTATTGAGCCCGGAAAATCTACTATATTATCACCCTTGCAAATTGAAAAAGGAGAGCTTGTGAAAAATCCTTTTTACATGGACAAGAAAAATGTGAAACATATTTTATGTGATTATCGGCACGGACATGACATGGCCATAGAATACGATCATAAATGGATAAGAGCCCGAATGCTGGGAGCAGGGTCAGATACTATGCATACAGGGACAGACTATAAAGTGGGACCAAACCAGATGGTCATCGGATAATATCGTACCGCTTTGCAATTTGTGGGGTAGCTCCCTTGTTTCTGGTACCGTAAAGACTATAATTGGTTGGCTTGATTAGACTAGTTGACGGTCATACATTTCGAGTGGAATACCCAAAGCAATCAATATGCACTTGTTGCAGGTTCATGCGTGAAAGATGCCAAAAATTTGATATGTCCAGAATGGGTCAATGATACTACTCTTGAGGCTACTGAACCACTCAAACTATGATCAATTAAAATGATTTACTTGCAGGAAATGATTTAGTTGTCCATAAAACTAGTAATTTGGGCATGTATCGAATTCACTCTTGCTTTATAGCTTATGCGTTTTCTATAACTATTTTCAGGATTTGAGGAGCAGGCATAAGAGCTTTTGGAGTTTTTATATCTTATCTTTTGATTATCTCATGTGCCAGCCCTTGGGGCCCTTATTGTATCTCCGGATTAATGAATGAACTGATGTGGATAATATTTTCCTAGTGATGCACTCTCTGGGTTATTTTCACGCTTTCCGCTATTATTTCTATCTAAAATTGTTCGATGAATCCCTAAACTCATTAAATAGGGCCTTTAGCGAGCTTGATCGTTGGCCGGTCATGGCTCATGTGTGATTGGGTCATGACAGAAAGTGCCAAAGAAGTAATCTTATCAACATTGCCAAAAGTTTAGGTGAGTGAATCTCATACTTGTATATTATTTTCAAGTTTTAATTATGTTAATTAAACTTGGTTGAGATTCCACTTAATATAGTTCAAGCTCACATTGATATGACCTTTATGGTGTAGTTGTTGAGGTTTAATGATACATCCTTTGCATTTGCCTATGTATCAAACTGTTGAGGTATGAATTCCTTTTAATGAGTTGTGGTGTCTAGATTCAGTTAATTCTATTCCAAGTACATTTAGATATAATACTCATTGCTATTGTTAATAGACAATTATGTCTATGTTATTGGTGCGACCTTATTCATGTTATGTTGGTTACTGGTGTGGTTGTTGAGTAAAGGTGATACTTTTCGTGTTTAAATTTATGTATCATATTGAAGGGTTAATTGAACCTAGTATGCATTCATGCATCATTTAAGCATGAACAATTATAAGTGGTGGAAGTAATGGGCATCAAAACAAAATTTCATGCATTCCAAATAATTGCATTCTTAAGCTTTGCGCTTGTATAGGTACTGCTTGATAGTATCCAGACTTAAATGTCATTCTTAAGCTTTACGCTTGTATGGGTACTGATTGATGGTATCCAGGCTTAAATTTGCCATGTAACAAAAAGGCCTTTCCAAGCTTCGTGTTTTGTGCATTTACATGTATTGTATTATTAAAGCATACAATAAAAGGGTAGAGTATGTTGAGGCAGCACATGTGGAGTGGTGAAATGTTCCTATTGATATGTTGTTCAGTTCCTAACTTGTATGGTGGTTGTTCTACATTCATGGTTGATAACATGGTTAGATTTTATTTGTATTATATTGGTTCTAATGCTATTTCATTTTTATTTCCATGCCATTTATCAATTATGTCTTGTATCTTATTCACTCATGTAATCCGCCTTTGGATTCCAGTATTTTGGCAAGGCCTAGGACATCCATACTGACGAGGAGGTTCTAGTTACACCAAGTGTGGTAGAGGACATTTCCTTTTGATAGTTGTAATTAAGTAAAGAAAGCAAAGAAATTATAATGTGAATAGAGAAAGATAGTTATTATAGGGACATATCTAGATAGGTTTGTAAAATCATCTTCTTTTATGGGAAAATACTATATTGTGAAATTTTAGCACACTAATAGGTAATGAGATCCTTAAGAATGATTAAAGACTAGAGCAAAGACTTAGTCATAGCCACTTCGGATAGTATCTAAATTAGATAATTGTTATCCGGGAAGGGGCGTGGCAATTTAGTGGTACCAGAGCCTAGGTTTTGAAGATAATCCTAGGAGTGAGGTTATGGGAGGTAATAATTCAAGAATATTGTGTATACCTGTTGACTACTAAGAGGTCTAACATGAAGAATGCTTGATCACCATTTCTTCTAGTTAGAATTTTTGGCAAGTACATGAGTATGTATGATTTCTTGGAAGCGTGAGTCTAGAGATGTGACAAAAGTAAGGTAAGAAGCGATGTTATGGCCAAAGTAGTGGACATAGGTGTATGAGTTTAGAGTTGTGGTAAAGGGTAAGAAGTTTCTTATATTGATGACATGTACTTGAGGATATATATTGTTGTTGATGTTGTAATGTGGTAGAAGGTAAATCAAAAAAATAGACAATTGGCTAAGAAATGTTGTTAGGGTAGTAACTACCATAGTTGTGATGAATGAATAGAGAGTGGCTTTGGCTACCTTTAGTTTTAAAGGTGTAATACTCATTATGAGAGACAATTCAGAGGCAATTTATATTACCATTGTCAGATGTTCAGCCAATGAGACCCAGATTATTACTTGAGATAGATTTATATAAAGCTTCAATGAACATTGTTGTTTAGAAGTTTATAGATATGAGTAAGAAGTTGCCCTTATTTGTCTCAACCAATAAGAATTTGTCACACCCGTTTCATTTATTTAAAATAATTATTAAATCATTAAAATAAATTAATAATAAGAGGTGAGGATTAGTGTTGAATATTCGGGTATAAGGAATTAATTAAAAGCTTGTTGGAATATAAATTTATATGGAAAACTAGTGGTTTGATGTTGTACCATTTCTTTTTATGTTTTTAAAACTTGGTAAAATGTTGGGTAAATGTTTGGGAATAGTTAGGAAGTGTATTGGAATGCTTAATCATGTTTAGGGGTGAAATTGCAGCCTTCAGGGTGCCACGGGGCGCCTTCTGAGTGCCACGACACTTCAAAAAGCATTTTTTAAAGAAAAGAACTGAGGCTGGCACGCTGCTAGTGTCGGGCTAGTGCCACGGCGCCACTCAGAGCACTGGGCTAGCGCCACGGCACCTGGTCGGTATTTGGGCTGAGTTACATCGCAGAATAAGGTATTTAGGGGCTTTTGGGTCTTTTAATTTCCTAAATGACTGACCTAATGACTAAGTACGTTTTAGGGCAAATTTGTATCATTAGCCACCTTTCTAAACTCCCTAAACCTAGAGAGAAAGGTATAGAGAGAGAGAGAAATAGCCTCCATTGTTGAAAGGTTGAAGGTGATTGAGAAGCCTTGGTGCAAATCTAACCTAGTGGGCTTGAATCTAGTGGTAAGCACTTCTAACCCTTGTATTTGCATGAACTTTCTTCCTACCTCTTAACAAATCATTGGATCTAGTTCATGGGTATCAAGTTTATGTTTTTGTATGTCATCCATATCAAGCCGATCTATGGTTTATGCAAAGAGGGTTGCTTTATTTATGAGTAAACTTTCATGTTTAGGGCAAAGGTTTGATGTGTGTGAGACTTTGATGTAGAAGTTGATTCTCTTAGGATTATAGAACATTGTTATTGTTTTTACGAATACTCGTTGTTGGAACTCATATGAAATCTAAAGGGTTGTGTATGATTTTGGGTTCTACATCAGACTTTTGAGTAGGATGATTGTAAGGATTCATGATTAAGGCTATTTCACTAATATTAAGCATTGCAATTCAATCTTATATTCCTTATCAATTTATGTATATTGCGGACTGAAATTTTTAGTTGTTTTGACAGGGACACACGAGGAAGGCATGGAGGCCTTGCTCAAAGGCAAAGAGAAGGTTTGAAAAGCGGTATCAGTGAGTGTAGGATTATGGTATTTTTAATGGTACATCTGCAAGTTTTTGGTTAAACTGTTATTATTGCACAGGTTGTACGTTGTTGTGGTTATTGCATTGGTCATATAAATGCATGATGAGAAATGATATGAAAGGATGATATGCAAGTTATGAGATGGATATACATGATATATATATATATATATATTATGCATTGCCTGCGTGGGACGTGGGACATTATTGGCAACCTGAGTAAGTCCAATTGTTGGTAATCTGTGTAAGACCAACGGGTGCGCGGGGCGTACCAAAGAATGTGCGCGGGGCATACGAACTATTGCCTATAGCAATAGCTATTTTCAGGGCATGGGATGCTCAAACCTTTTGAAAAGGGCTTTGGCCATCATGCATAAAAGTATCATGCATGGGATGCATTTTTGGAATTAAAGTTAATCATGGATCATGTTATGATTTCAATTACTAAAATTGTTTGAGACTGGAAGTTAAAAATGTCATAGTCACACTCTATTTTCCTTGCTTTTGACTTGGAAAATAGGTCACAGGATTAGCGGTTCACTACAAAGCCGAGGGAAGGAAGCATGCGTGGATGGTGATTTTGCTTAAAGTGGGAACTTGAGGGATTGCCATTATTGGTGATTTATAGTAGTTTCTCATAGTAGTTGTGAGTTGATAATTGTTTTGATATGGCTTGTATTGAGGACTGGTGGTAGTTGGTTTTATTTTATATTTTCGTTGGCGTTACTTTTGGGTTAGCGAGTACTTGCAGTGTTAATGGTTTTTACTTTGGAGGTTTTACCTTTTTTCTTTACTATGTTCGGAAATATTGAGGATTTTATTTAAGCGAAAAATTTTAAAGTTTCTCATTTTAGTGAATTTTGAGTTTGGGATGTTACAGAAATGGTTGTGGTAGGTTATGAAACAAAGATTATAGATCTATCCAGATACGCACCAAAGTTGATAGATATGGGATACCTGTCACGACCCAATCTCACATGAGCCATGACCGGTCAACGAGCAAGCTCGCTAAAGACCCTAATTAATGAGTTTAGGGATTCATCGAACAATTTTAGATAAGTAAATAGCGGAAAAGCGTGAAATAACCCAGAGAGTGCATTTATACCCACAACAGTTCATTGATATGATTTTGAGATACAAGGCAAGCCACATGGCTGATACATATGATAATCAAAAGCTGAGACATATAAAACTCTAAGAGCTCCTACTCCTGCTCCTCAAATCCTGAAAAGAGTTTTAGAAAAACGCATAAGCTATAAAGTTAGAGTGAATTCAGTACATGCCCAAACTACAAGTTTCATGGACAATCAAGATCATTTCCTGCAAGTAAATCATTTCAGAGAAACATAGTATGAGTGGCTCAATAGCCTCAAGAGTAGTATCATTGACCCATTCCGGTCATATCAGATTTTCGGCATCTTCCATACATGAACCTGCAACAAGTGCATATTGATTGATTTGGGTATTCTACCCGAATTGTATGACTGTCATCCAGTCTTATCAAGCCAACCAATTACAGTCTCCACGGTACCAAGGGGAGCTACCTCGCAATTTGCAAAGTGGTATGATATCATCCAATGACCATCTAGTTTGGTCCCAACCTTATAACCCGTCCCTGTGTGCATAGTATCTGCCCCTGCCCCCAGCATTCGGGCTCTTATACGTTTTTGACCGTATTCCATGGCCATGTCATGTCCGTGCCGAGAACCATATAATAGATTTTCCACGTCATGTTTGTCCATGTATAAAAGGTTTTTCACAAGTTCTTCTTCTTACATTCGCAAGAGTGATAACATAATAGATTTTCCCGGCTCATTAGCCATAACAGTAATTTATAAAAAATAAGTGAACGAGTGAGTAAAAGTACAAATAAAGAAGGCATGTACAGATTCACCTTTTTCTTGGGTTGATATCCTTTGAATTAATACTTCAATCTGCCACAAAACATAGGGAACATAAGCTAAGCTTCTGCCGAACACTAAGACCTGCTGCCGAGCTAAACTAGACTGGTCTGGGCTGAGTTACTAGTCTAAGATGACCAGGCTACTCTGGTCGACTGGCCGAGCTCCGGGTAGTACAAGTAACCGAGGGCCTTCTGTCCGGAGGACAGTGGCCGGTTGGTAAGAGTGGAAACACATTTTAATTAACCGACTGGTTCTGGAGTCTTCTAGATCGAAGGGTCCTTATGCCGAGCTAAGGCTTTGCCGAGCAAGGCCTTGCCGAGCTGGCGGTATAGTGGACTAAGGGTTCTGTCGAACAGGGACTCTCCCGAGCAAAAGCTTTGCTGAGCTGAGCTCTGCTGAGCAGGGGTTCTGCCGAACAGACGCTCTGCCGAGAAACTAGCTCTGTCGAGCTACCAACAAAAAGGGGGTACTGGTGGACTTCGGCAGTGCGGGAAATGGTACTTCAGTCATAACTACTGGTCGAAAATGACAATGAGGTGTTTATAAGACTCTAGGGCTAAATGCCTGAGCTATTGGATACTTAGCCGAGCTCAAATAGTTAAAGAAGTTCAGAGGCGGACTGTCCCTTTGCCGGGCAGAAGCGCTTCGGCAAGTGGGAGGTTGGCAATTGATGTGGGAAGGTCAGCAGTGTGCATGAGATAGTCCGGTATGCTTTGCCGAACTGAAATAAGTTCAGCCAGAGGGTTAAACAAGTTCTGCTTGGACTGGTTGTTTCAGTGTCGAGTTGCCGAGCTAAGGCACAGAAGCCTGGGTTGCTTTGGTTTAAGCCAAAGGAAGGCTGCCGAGCAGAGGCCAGTGCGGCCAGGTCCTCAAATGGACTTGCCGAATAAGGGGAAATACAAATCATGATAAAACATGGTCGGAGGGCTAAGGGGCTTACCTGAGATCACAGGAGCTGTTCGGACAAACTTATGTCGAGCTAAACGCTCCAGGAGCTCTGGTCTGGACAGTGGGATTCTTCTGATCTACCGAACGGTTTGGCCGAGCTAAGGCTGGTGGAGCTCCTGGTGGAACAAGTGGTCCGGAGGGTTGCTGCACTCAAAATATTCTAAGTGTTGGGTCTGCCAAGTACCAGAACGTTGGTAACAAAGGTTCTCTCTCTCTCTCTCTCTCTAGAGCTTCGGGTATGGGGAAGAGTTTGGTGGAAATGAATGCACTTCAAGGGTTACTTATATAGGGGTTCGGAGGGGTTGGGGTGGTAGTTGGGGACATTTATGGTTGATTGGATTGAACCGTAATCCTGTCGAACGGTTCAGGGACTTGTCCCATCAAAGTCAGCCTGAGCACTCTGCAGGGCAGTCTGAACATGTGACTGTATTATCCCATCCGTGTCAGGCGGCGGGGCAGTCCGGATGGGACTGGACCCTGCAGCTCGATAGTCCTGCCGCACAGCTGCTGGGCTGCTCGGGTCTGGAGCATGGCTGGTCGGGCCAGTCAGTTGGACGGCTGGCTGGACTAGTCCGGACAATACTGGTCCGGCCTACGCCAAATCGGCTGGGCTTACTCTATTTGGGCCCCTTAGCTCATTCCCTTAGTTTTTCTAAGGGTTCAATATATCAATATTAAACCCAAAAGATTTAGATGCTAAAAATCCTAAAAACATTTCTAATGATTTAATTGATTTATGGAAATTCTATTTATTTGGGACGGGGTCTTACATCCTCCCCTCCTTAAAGGAAGTTTGGCCCCCAAACTTGAAATGACTTATCGATAGGGATTTAATAAATATACCTCACTTGAATAACTCTGGGTATTTCTGGCGCATATCGTCTTCTTTCTCCCAGGTGGCCTCGTTTCCTGACTGGTTCTCCCACCATACTTTGACTAGTGGAATTGTCTTACTTCGAAGCTTCTTTTCTCGTCGATCTAAAATTTTGACCGGCTTCTCTTCGTAGGATAGATTCCTCTCGATCTCGATCGTGGGTTGCTCCAAGACGTGTGATCGGTCTGACATATACTTGCGAAGCATAGAGATGTGAAAAACGTCGTGCACGTTGGCGAATTCTGGCAATAATGCTAAACGATAGGCGAGCGGACCGATCCTTTCAAGAATCTCAAATGGGCCAACAAATCGAGGATTCAACTTCCCTCTCTTCCCAAATCTGGAGACGCCTTTCATTGGTGATACTTTGAGAAATACCTTGTCGCCTTCTTGAAATTCCAATTCCCTGCGATGAGTGTCGGCATAACTCTTCTGAAGATCTTGGGCTGCCTTCAATCGTTCCTGGATAGTCTTGATCTTCTCTGTGGATTCCTGCACAATCTCTGGTCCTGTCAATTCTGGATTCCCGACTTCGGACCAACATGATGGTGTTCTGCATTTCTTTCCGTATAGTGCTTCGAATGGTGCCATGCCTATGTTTGCTTGGTAACTGTTGTTGTATGCGAACTCTGCTAGTGGTAGATGCTCTTCCCAGCTTCCTTGAAACTTCAGCGCACAGGCTCGTAACAAGTCTTCTAAGGTTTGAATGGTCCTCTCTGATTGGTCGTCCGTCTGAGGATGAAAGGCTGTGCTGAAATTGAGTACCATTCCCATTGCCTTCTGAAGTGATTTCCAAAATCTGGATACAAATCGCGGATCTCTATCGGATGTGATGGATACTGGTGTGCCGTGTAGTCGAACGATTTCTTGTAGATAGTTGGTTGCCATCCGGTCCATCGAATAAGTGTTCTTGATTGCAATGAAGTGAGCAGACTTGGTTAAGCGATCTACTATGACCCATATAACGTTGTTTCCTTTCTTCGAACATAGTAATCCTACGACATAATCCATAGTGATATCCTATCATTTCCACTTTGGAATAATAGGTAACGGTTGCAATAATCCGGCGGGCTTCTGACGAATAGCTTTAATCTGTTGACATTGCAAGCATCGACTGACATAGTTGGCTATGTCACGCTTCATTCCCATCCACCAATAAGATTTCTTCAGATCCTGGTACATCTTCGTCTAACCGGGGTGAATTATGAACTTTGAGTGGTGGCCATCATCCATGATCTTCTTCTTGGTTTCTTCGTCGTTGGGGATGCACAAACGATTCCTAAATCGGAGAATTCCATCGATGAGGGTGAATTCGCTTTCTGGAGTGATTTCTTTGCTGATCTTCATGAGCTTTGGGTCGTTCCCTTGTCCTGACTTGATATCCTCCAAGATAGTTGGTTCTGCAACGATGGTGTTGAGGTGTCCATGCCGTAGACAATCGAGCTCCTTCTTCCCTTTCCTGCTTAGGGCATCTGCGACAGTGTTGGATTTTCCAAGGTGGTATTGAATGTTGAGGTCGTAGTCCTTCATTAGTTCCAGCCATCTTCGTTGTCTGAGGTTCATCTCCTTCTGGGTGTAGAGATACTTCAAACTTTGATTTTCGGTGAATAAGTTGCAGGTGACTCCATAAAGATAGTGATGCCAAATCTTCAAAGAAAAAACTACTACGGCTAGTTCCAAGTCGTGAGTTGGATAGTTCTTCTCGTGAGGCTTTAACTGACGGGAAGCGTAAGCAATAACTTGACCTTGCTGCATCAGAACACATCCAAGTCCTCTGAGTGATGCATCGCTGTAGACTTCAAAGTCTTTTCCTTCCTGTGGCAGTACGAGAACAGGTGCTGTCGTGAGTCGCTTCTTCAGTTCCTGAAAACTTCCTTCTCTGGTTTCTGTCCAAACAAATGGCTCTCCTTTCTTCATCAGCTCCATCATTGGGGTTGCGATCTTTGAAAAGTCCTTGATAAATCTTCGGTACTAGCCGGCGAGTCCAAGAAAACTACGAACTTCGGTTACTGAGGTTGGCTTGGGCCATTCTTGGATTGCTCCTATCTTCTAAGGGTCCACTGAGATTCCACATTCGTCGATGATGTGCCCGAGAAACTGAATTTTTGCAAGCCAGAATTCGTATTTGCTGAACTTGGCGTAAAGCTTCCTCTTCTTCAGGGTCTGCAAAATGATTGACAGGTGCTCCGCATATTGCTCCTCGTTCTTGGAGTAGATGAGAATATCATCGATGAATACGATTATGAAGTCGTCGAGATAGTTGGTGAAGATCCGGTTCATCAGGTCCATGAATGCTGCAGATGCATTGGTGATGCCAAATGGCATAACTAAGAATTCGAAATACCCATACCTAGTACGAAAAGCTGTTTTCTCCACGTCCTCCGCCTTAACCTTGAGCTGATGGTATCCTGAATGAAGGTCGGTCTTTGAGAATACTTTGGCTCCTTATAGTTGGTCGAAGAGGTCGTCAATTCTCGGTAACGGATACTTGTTCTTGATGGTGACTTTGTTTAGCTCCCGATAGTCGATGCAGAGCCGCATCGTTCCGTCTTTCTTTTTGACAAGCAAAACTGGTGCTCCCCACGGTGATGAGCTAGGTCGGATGAAATCTTTATCTACTAGTTCTTGAAGTTGTGCCTTCAATTCTTTTAGTTCCACGAGTGCCATTCGATAGGGTGCTTTGGATATTGGTTGGCTTCCTAGAATAGTTTCGATGCTAAATTCTACTTCTCGATCAACGGGTATTCCTGGTAAGTCCTTAGGAAAAATATCAGAGAAATCACAAACTACGGGGATATCAGATATTGTACGGGCACTTGGCATTGTACATAAAATGCTGCAAAGGTAACCTTGGCATCCTTTTTGCAAAAGTCGACGAGCATGTGCCATGGATACGAAACATGGGGGTGATGTGACTCTTTCTCCTTCAGGCTTGGCTTCTTCCTCTCCGAGTCCTACGAAGACTATACACTTCTCTGCACAATCGATCTTGGCTTTGAATTGGGACAGCCAATCCATTCCAATAATTGCATCGAAATGGGACATATCTAGAGGGATAAAATCGATTGAGGTACGAGCTTCATTCATCGAAATGTCGCAATTCCTAAGAAAATATGAGCATACGACTCTCTTGCTCATGGGTTGAGATACGAGTAAATCAAATCCTAACGGTTCAAGATTTATACTAATTTTCTGAGAGTGGGATTTCGAAATGAACGAGTGAGTAGATCCTGAATCAAATAAAGCATAGGTGGGAATTCCACAGACAAGAATTCTACCTGCCACCACGGCTTCATCATTGCGGGGATCTCCGGGGACTAAAGCGAAAGCTCTTCCCTGACGCTGGTTCCGGTTATCTTGATGGTTGATCCTTGGTGCACCTACGGGTATCATGTTGGCTCCCGTTGCTGGTTTTGGACAGTCTTTTTTGAAATGGCCCTCCTGACCACAGCCGTAGCACGTTAAGGGTGCTCTGATTCCGTTGCCTTGATTTCCCTTCCATCTTTGGCCATCTCTCCTTCCTCCAAAATTTGCCTTCTTTTGTGGGCTAGCTCTTCTGGGTCCTTGGTTTTGCCTCTTCTGCTCCTGATAGCGTCTCGTCTCCTCTACGTCTTGCTCGACCAACAGGGCTCGATCTAGGACGTCAGTATAAGTGGATAGTTCAAGGGGTCGAACCACCTTCCAAATCTCCGACTTCAATCCATCTTCGAAGCATCTTGCCTTCATTTCTTCTGATGCCACTAGGTACGGAGCATAGGCAGCAAGATTCGTAAACTCTGTTTCATAGCCAGCTACCGTCATCATTCCCCATTACTTAAGGTTCTCGAATTCCATCCTTTTGGCAGTCTTCATTGTCCTCGGCATAAATTTTCTCGAAAAACTTCCAAAAATATTTCCCAGCTCATCTCTGGTTCTACGGTATTCTTCAGATTCCACCAACGGTTTGCTTCACCTTCTAATAGATATGAACCGATTTCTACCTTCTGTTGATCAGAACATCTCAGCAATCGAAAGTTTTTTTCCAAAGCTGTGATCCATTCATTCGCTCTCACCGGGTCCATTCCTCCCTGGAAGGTAGGGGGTTTCAGCTTCAGAAATTCCTTTACTGCCGCGAAATTAACCGCTTGCTCAATTGGGTCTACTAATGCTTCCTCTGCGGGGTTAGGTGGCTCATTTACGGGTCCTGGATGGTTGAGGTATTGATTGAGCATCTCTTGTTGGGTCTGAACAGTCCCAGCCAACATTCTGACCATATCGCACAATTTGGCTACCTCGTCGTTTCCTTGGTTGTTGTTGCGAGTGTTAACCATTCTGCTTCCGAAAAAGATTTTCAGTTAGAGACACAAAAAGAGATTGATTTAATTCATAGCAATGGAGATCAACATAAGCATATGAGTTGGAATTCTAAACATGCCGAATAATAATTAGACACTAAGGTACTACTCGTCATCCGAGTCGTTTGGCCACTCGTAGGGTGGATAAACCCACTCATCGCGATCTATATCAACTACTTCCTCGTCTTCTTCATTCTCACTTGGATCCTCCTCGGGGTCTTCTTCAGGGTCATTCTCCAGATCGAGGTCCCAACCTTCGTTGTGCCACTCCATGGGTTCTTCTTCTTCATCAGCTACATCCTCTTTCTCGAGTGGAACTTCATCGTTATTACCATTTATGAGGTGGTTCCTTGCTCCCTCCATAAGATATTCGAACCCCCAATCTCGAATGGATGCTCTTGCTATCACGCAAGTACGCTCTAACAGCTGCAAGTGATAATTAATCATTCCCCGAACTTCTTCTTCTGAGTTGTCCTCGAAACGCACTGCAACTTGGGCCACGAGATCAGAAGTGATTGTTACCGAATTGGCGTGTGCCTGTTCTTCGACTTCCTCGCTTACTATGTAGACTTCCTCTACTTCCTCCGGTACCACTGGAGGTAATACATACTCGTGATCGCTTTCTGAATCGGTGCTTGATAAGTCACTGGTAGCATAGTCGCTGCCACTGCTAGACATAGCTAAAATATACATATGTGACAAAAATAAGTCCATCTCCAAGGGTTAGCAGATAATTCTAACGTACTAGTGAGTGCCTTGGTCCTAACTCTGGATTTGTTCGAAATCCGAAAACTTTGCTCTGATACCATTGTTGTCACGACCCAATCTCACATGAGCCATGACCAGTCAATGAGCAAGCTCGCTAAAGACCCTAATTAATGAGTTTAGGGATTCATCGAACAATTTTAGATACGTAAATAGCGGAAAAACATGAAATAACCCAGAGAGTGTATTAATACCCACAATAGTTCATTGATATGGTTTTGAGATACAAGACAAGCCACATGGATGATACATATGATAATCAAAAGCTGAGACATTTAAAACTCCAAGAGCTCCTACTCCTGCTCCTCAAATCCTGAAAAGAGTTTTAGAAAAACGCATAAGCTATAAAGCTAGAGTGAATTCAGTACATGCCCAAACTACAAGTTTCATGGACAATCAAGATCATTTCCTGCAAGTATGGTAAATGATTTCTGGAATTCCATCTTAAGTCTATTACGTTCAAGTTCATTGTGTGGATAAGTGTTGGAGTCCCGTCATAAGTCCACTCCATTTGTTGTTCAATCGTATCGTAAGTGTCCATTGGAACCCCATCATAAGTCCATTCCAAATGTTATTCAATCATATCGGAAGTATCCCTTGGAACCCCATCATAAGTTCGTTCCAAGTGTGTCAAGTAACCTCGATAGAGGGAAGAGGGTAGTAGTTGGCTAACTAACTAACCCAATTTCTACCTAGCTTTCCCCAAGTAACGTTGGGAGGGCTCAAGTTACCCCCATTGTGCACAATGTCGTGGAATCTTCTTGGAATACCTTCAAATCCTAGAGAGAAGATAGAGAATATATGGAATGGAGGTAGAGAGAGAGTAGGGTTCAGAAAATGTGAAGAAGATGACCCATTTTTGGGCTCTCTATGATATATATACTCCCACTTGAAGTACCAAAAATACACTTAATAAGGACCATTCTGTGCGAATTTTGGCCTTCGCGACCGGTCGACCACATTGCGTGTACCGGTCGCGCCCCTTTCGAACAACTCTCTGAAATTCGGCGACCGGTCGACCACATCTTGTGTACCGGTCGCGCCCCTTTAAAAATTCTCACTGAATCTACACGACCGGTAGACCACTTTACGTGTACCGGTCGGCCAAATTGAAGGCTTTCTGAATTATCCCGACTGGTCGACCATATCTTGTGTACCGGTCGGCCTTAAAAAAAGTTTTGTGAAAACTTTAAAATTCAATAACTTTCTCGTCCGACCTCAGATTGAGGTGATTCAAGTCTCGTTGGATTCGTAATCAAATTCTCAATTGTATTCTAGGGTCAACCACCTTAAAATCACACTAAGATTTTAAGATAAAATGATATAAGATACCGAATCTAATTTACGAGACGATTTAAATTCCGAAAATACTTTATAGAATACGGGTCATTACATCTCAACCACCTTAAAAGAATTTCGTCCTCGAAATTTCCTAAGGTATGAGTACAAAAGGCAACACAAGGTCGACCCGAACAACAAAAATCAAAACAACTCCGGATACTTGAGGTGCATTTCTTCCTCTCGCTCCCATGTAGATTCTTCAATACCATGATTGTTCCAAAGGATCTTCAAAAGTGGGATAGTCTTTCCCCGCAACACTTGCTACCGCGAATCCAAAACACGAACGAGTCTTTCTTCATAAGAGACGTCGGCTTCAAGCTCGATGTTTGACCAATCAAGCACATGCGAAGGGTCGGGATCATACTTCCGCAACATAGACACGTGAAAAATGTCGTGAACGTTCGAAATATTCGAAGGCAAAGCAAGCTGATAAGCCACCTCTCCAATCTTCTCTATGATATCAAACGGACCAATGAAACGTGGGGTTAACTTTTCTTTCCTGCCAAACCGAGAAATACCACGACGAGGCGACCCCTTCAAGAATACATGATCATCAACAACAAAAGATAGGGGAGTGCGACGCCGATTCGTACAACTCTTGTAACGACTCTGAGCTGTAAGCAACCTCTACCGAATAGTCTTGATCTGTTCCGTTATCTGCAATGTCATCTCGGGTCCAACGATAGCCGACTCGCCTACGTCTAACCAACAAACCGGTGAATGACAAGGTCTCCCATACAATGACTCGAACGGTGCCATACCAATACTCGAATGGTAGCTGTTGTTGTATGCGAACTCGATCAAAGGAAGATGGTCAACCCAACTCCCCTGGAAATCTAGCACACAAGCACGTAACATATGTTCGAGAACCTGAATAGTGCGTTCTGACTGACCGTCTGTCTGAGGATGAAAGGTCGTACTGAACATAAGCTTTGTCCCAAGAGAATCTGCAAGCTGCGCCAAAAACGTGAAGTAAACCTGGGATCTCGATCAGACACGATGGATGATGGCATGCCATGAAGTCTAACAATCT
>NMUG010001638.1:0-17433 GCA_002855965.1 Monotropa hypopitys | reverse complement strand
CTTAGGCATCGGAGTGCCTTTCCAGCATCCGGCGCCGGGCAGTTCTAACATCTGTTCTTTGATCGCAGGAGTCATTTAGCGGCATACAATCTCGGATCTTGGATCGATATCTTGGGCTGTGGATCCCCAGTATCCACAACAACCTCCCCACAAAATATACTAGGAACACTAACAGATAGCAAAAGAGAACGGACTGTCTCTACAATATGTCTATGTTTCCTTTCAGCCACCCCATTTTGAGCTAGAGTATCAGTACAAGAGGAATGGTGCACTGTACCATCAAATAAGAGTAATCTTTCAAATGCATTAGAAGTATATTCTCTACTCGGATAAGCCCTAAAGCATTTAATAACTACATCATGTTGAGTATGAACAAGGGCCCTGAAAGTCATGTAAATGTCAAAAAATTTGGAACAATGCTTCATCAAATAAACCCAACAATATCGAGTGTAATCATCAATGAAGGATACATAATATCGAGACCCTCCTTTAGTGGCAACAATGTCAAATTTCCACATATCAGAATGAATTAATTGAAAAGGTGCAGTAAAATAGGATGTAGTGGAATTAAAAGGTAAAGCGGTAAATTTTGCAAGTTTACAACCACTGTAATTAGAAATATCATGAGCATGCAAATTTTCCAAACATCTCTTAAAAGCTAAAAATTTTAAACGATTGACCGAAACATGATCAAGTCTAGAATGCAAGAAGTAAAAATTAGAATCTTTATTAAGACAAAAAGAAGACAAATCAGAAATAGAAGCAGCAACAAAGGGCACTTTCAGCTCATCCAAGATATACAATCTCCCCTTTCTACGGCTTGTCCCAACCAGCTTCTTGGATTGTGGATCCTGCACAGAACAAGATGTGGAAGAAAAATGAATAGAGAATCTAAAATCACACAACTAACCAACTGAAGCAAGATTCATTTTAAGTGATAGAATACAATAAACATCAAAAGGGATAATGTATGCATGCAAACAGAACCAGTAAAGGACAAAGGTGTATGAGATCCATCAGATGTAATAACAAAAACAGGAGAAGAAGATCGAAGGGTGGAACTAAACAAAGACGAATCTGGTGACATATGGTTAGAAGCACTTGAATCTAAAATCTATAGGGATGCAGTTATACCTAAGGGACCCGATGAGGACAGACCTGTAGAAGAGGTAGTAGACATGTCATATTATGGTTGGTGTGACTGATCCTGAGTATAGAGGAACTTTCGGAATTGGTCTGCAAAAGCAACCATATCGAGATTCATCAGCAATGCAACCTCTGGAACAAGGGTTGTAGTATTGGAGTGCTGCAGTATTGGAGTGCTGCAGAGACACTGCAGTATTGGAGTGTTGTGGAGGCTTATTGTTGTGTTGCTGCTGAGATGAAGCATGAGACTGATTCAACAACTTAGGGCACTGAGCTTTCCAATGACCCTTTTGCTTGCAGCAGTTGCACTCATCACTATTTGGACGCTTCTGGAAAGAACGATTCGGATTCTGATTGCTAGAATATGATCTCGAAGGGACAACCAAAATAGAATGATTAGGAACAGCAACAATAATTCCCTTCCTAGCCAAGGTCTTGAGATGATTTTGTTCAGCCAACAACTCACTAACCACAGCATCAACAGGTGGATGTGGGTTTCTATGTAGGATATTCCCACGAATATCCTCAAAGTCAGGTCAAAGAACCATAAAAAACTGAACAAACCGTTGCTCTTCTCGATGAACAATATAATCAGAATTACTCTACATGGATATGGGCTCTGTGAGAGCGAACTGGTCCCATAGACCAGTAAAAGTCATGTAAAATTCCTGCATAGTCATATCCTGTTGTTGCACTACACGAATATTAGATTCCAATTAATATTGCTGGGCAAAATTGGACTGCATGTACAATTTGGTCAAGTGATCCCAAACCTATTTGGTCGTCTCATACTTGGCCGATTGAGTACCAATGGAGTGCTCAACAGAGTTATTTATCCAAATAAGAATTTTCGAATTATTGGTCTTTCAAGTATTCAACAGATTTGCGTAATCCTTAATTGTGGCGTCTGTTGGTTTGGTTGAAACTCTGTTGACATGGCTCCATAATCTCTTATCTTTCAAAAAAAATTCATAACATTACACCAGTAGGAATAATTCTTACCATTCAATCGAACCCTAATCGACTGTACAGAATCATCTCTTTCACCACCAAACGAATGAACAATCACGAACAGCGTCCAACTTCCAGATTCCAACAGCAAACACAACTCAAACAGACCAATGAACAGCGGCAGAAACACAGTGAACAACAGTAGAAAGGCGAGAGGGGGAGAGTTCAATGAGGGTTGTCACCATTAATATAACAAATGTGACCACGTGACCATAACTAACCATCCTAGAATGCAGTCCTATCTTTAGGGAAGCTTTAGGTTTAAAAAATCTAGAGGCCATGAGAACTGTCACTGTGCCGGAGGTATCATCCTTGGGAAGTTCCAAGAGTAAAGTTCATCTCTCTCTCTCTCTCAATTGGACTGACCAAAGGCAACTTGGTGCACATGGAGTGAAGTGCCTCAGTTGAACCTCTATATGTAGCTCCAAACGTGCCGGCGTCTCTCACAGTTTACAAGTTAATAATGCACTGCTTGAGCACCATGACAGTGAAGTCATAGAACAATATATACTCCTTACTCCAGTGAATGGCAATAAAGCAAGCTTCATAATGATGAAGTCCAAGACTTAGCATTGACTTTAAGCATTTCGTTTGAAGTCTTTGACATGTAGGTTGATACACCAAGGTGGAGGCATACATCATTGCTTAATTGTCTAGGAGATGCACACATCATCGCATAAAATTTTATGATACATTCATCTTGGGAGACATCTACACACAATCTCCATCCATCAGTTTTGTTTGACGCACAAAATTAACTAAGTGTATAATCCAAAATTGACCATCAATTACAGACCATTTGCAGAATCATTGAACAGAATTTCTATACAAAAAAAACATCATCTTCCACGTTCTAACTATCAATATACACATGAACTACAATTTATCGGAGAAGGTTAAACATACTATCTTATAAGTAAATAGATAAATTCAGGACTACAATATGTGCAAGAGAAACAATAAGTCATCCCTAAAAAATAATTTACCCATCATAAACATGTTCTCAAGACATATCAAGATCATGGATTTGATTCATAGCTCAAGCTTAGTTATTAAATTAATTTTCAATCTCACACAAACACAGAACAATAATCAGAAGAAGAAAAAAAGCAATCGATGAGTTCAAATCTCTTATATGCATGAAGGTCAATCTTAATTCATGATGATCGCAAAATGGACAAACATTTCACAACATAAATCATCCAGAATATCAAGTACTCACCAACAACTGGTACTTCCTAACATACCCATAGTTTCAAATTAATTTCTCTACAACAACAATAAAATTACCCATGTAATCTCCAATCGATGGGGGTACGGGCAGGGCATGATTGGAGACAAGACTAGCATTTGGTAATACATACACAAAATAAATGCTCTCACAAAGTTTTACCACCAAAATAGCGTCCCTCTTATACCTCAAAAAAAAAAAAAAGAGTAACTCAAGGAATGTTAAGTGAAGGCAGCATGCTCTCAAATCAAAGCCGAAGCACATCAGAGAAGGTAGGCCTAGAGTCTAAATTCACTTTGTGTGCCCATCACCTTGATTCCTTTATTCAAAATTCAGAGCATAAGTAAAGCACGTGTTTTAAATTAATCTCTCTAATTTGAAGATTTATTGGATACTTTTTTCAGTTGTTTACCATGGGCCTACCGGCATCCAACCTTTCTATACTTTTTGCATCAAGGGTTCCCCATCCTAGCATATTCTTGTCCAGTGTTTGTCTCTGTGCTTCATAGTTATTGTGAGCAAAGCAATGCCGGGCTGTAATAGGTTACAAAGATTTCTATATGAAGCAGAAATCAGCCTTGCCCAGGCGATAGATGCCGACTCCAAACAAACGATGTGGTAGCAAAGCATATTGTAGCTGATAAATTCTATTTCATTTTAAGAGTCAAGTACTGTTTGAGTTCGTATCCTTGGCATGTGATATTGCAGTATGTAATTTCTGCACTTACTATGCTTACTTAGAAAGACAACAAAACCAATACTGAACCAAGATCAAGGCAGCATCTTGGGATTAAACAAGGCTGACAAATAGCACCCCATGCCTGAAAGAGGGAGATTACCTCAAAGCCACAATAATGCTTCCCTCCACCAAGAATCTCAAAATTAACTTCTCGGCTTGCTGGTTTATCAAGAAGAGTGCACACTGATATGGAAGATGCCACTTTGGATTTCAAGTGAGCAATGAGGCACGACAAAGTGTTTCCCGTGTCAACAATGTCCTCAACCTGGGCCGAGGACGAGCCCAAACAGATGTATGACAAGTGCGAGTTATATTTCAAATAAATCATATCAAACACTGTATTTTCATTTGTCAGCTAACGATGTGAAAAGTGCATTTTAGTCCAAGAATCACAATGTAAAGTACAATTTGCACACTTAGTGCCACTTGGTCCCCTTCATTCGAGTTCGACATTTTAACCCTAACACTTCGATTCAACTCGAAATGTCATCCTTCTGCATGTCACCTAACTTAAAGGCATTATGGTCCTTTTAATTGTTCTTTTTTAGCACACCTCATTAATTCCAAGATTCGACTTCTCCCTTCTGTTTCCAGCTCCACCACGAGTATCTATACTATTATAAAGGAAGAGCGTCAATTGAAACTGTGAAGATTTTTATTTTACCTAAAATACCCCTAATAAAAATAATTAATGACAAATTACTCATTCATTTGCTCACTTTATTGCCTACCCACTGGTGGGTGGCCTCGAGTTTATTATTATTGCCTTAGTACAAGAAGTTAATAAAAAGTATGATTCATTGCTTGAGATTTAGGAATGTCACAGAGCACTTAGTGGATTGGTTGTACTAACCAAACCAAACAGAGCCTTTAGTTAATGAGACCAAACTAAGAAATGTGAATTATAGAAGGATGAGGAATTTGGATCTATTTTGGAAGGCCGTGAACAGTACTCGAACAATAGATTGGGAGACAAGAAGAATTAGAAGAAGATAGATAAGACTAAGCCTCACATCTAGAAATCCTTAAGCATCCTTCCAAAGGCAACTTTAGCATCACACCAACGAAAATGATTGCATCGCACAATCTTAAAGCTTAAAGCTGTTGAATTTTTATAGAAACAATCGTGCCTCAAACTATAGCAACTACCATCCTGAATAACAAAATGAGACATACAAACCTTTATATATATGTGTGTGTATACCTTCTTGATTTCCCCAAAACCACCAACATCACCAAACATCATTAGCTTCTCAAAGTACGAGTGCAAGTATTGAAAATCCCCAGCACCTGAAATGTACTAACATATAAAAAAAGAATACTCAAAAGAAGAAATAATGAATCAGTATTAAGCAACCAAATGAGTCAATTGACAAAGCCTTAACAGCATACCGAAACCAAACATAGTTGCTGATGGAAAAGAGAGCAAAATGGTAATAGTAGTTTTGTAAAGTGTGGCATACCCCAATAATTTAAGTCAAATACATAAATCTTTAAGAGTAATCAGACCTTAAAATAAGCAAAAACAATAGCTAAAAATCCATGAGAGCGTGGAACAATTATATGCAAATAAATTCACTATATCAATAAAATAGATCTACCCTAAACAGAACCATTACAACTTCTATTTGAAACCCTAAGCCACGATCGAATCTATTGTAAATTCCAAATTGGGGGAAAAGGTGGTATTAGGGTTACAATTGCGACAACTCTCTAGTAACAAAGACGCTTCGTCAACACCACAACAAAAACTTTACCAATTCAAGACCGTATTCTGTCTCTGAGAAAGAGATTATAGCTGAGAGAGACAAGAGACGAGAGATGAGAGAAGCGCTGCAGAGAAGGTAAGAGCTAGAGATAAATTACTGATGCAACAACAAAACCCTTTCGATAGAAGGGACAAGATGACATAGACTTCCGTCACAAATTCAGCTTTGAAATGTCAATGGAGTCATCCGCAGAATCTTTTGGCACCTCTTCTTGGCAAAATTTGCAAGAATCCTTGTTCGGAGGTCTCAAATTCAAGCAGTGATCAATTCTCTTCTCAAGCCAACCCAATCTCCTCTCAAAGCTCAACACTCCAGCATGCATAACCCTAATGTCAACTTGTGCTGCCCTGGCACAAGAACGGAGCAAAATGTAATAATCAGCATGGACTGCATAAGTGTAGGCACCTTCATCCTTTTTCCTTACATAGTGGAGGTAATCTAATCTCTTGACATTGACCCTTGGAGGAATGTAACAGAACCTAGTCTCCTCCATGTTGGACTTCATTTTCCTAATGGCTTTATCAGTGTTTGTCTCTGCGGACTTTTGACGAACAGGCGGTGCAGCATTACTATTCGAACAGAAACCATCTAAACTCATGCTCTGTTGCGAACAGTCATCCGCATAAGAGGTTTCAAGGTCAGTGGATGTACTGCCGATGGGCTTGTTATCTCTTCTTTTCTTGGTTTTATCGGCCAAACTTGCAACATCATCTCTAGATCTCTTCTGGTTAGAGACACCTTTACATCCCATTTCCTGGTCATCTGATAATCCAGAATCCTGAAATCAACATATCCATAATACTAGATCTTTGTTTGTACAGTAAAAATGTGTCACATCCCTTGTGGATTTCTTTAATTGGAATATTACATTTGATTTCAAATAAAAAAGGGAAATTATTGCGCATTGAAGAGAGAATCTCTACAACTTAAAATTTAAACGAAAACCCATTTCCTCTCCTCATGGATAGTCCAAGCTCGTGTGACAATTAAATGTTGTGAAATCATCCGTGTAACCTCTTAATTATACTTAAATAAACAAGTTGGAAAAAGAGCGCACATATTAAAATATTCAGTAAGTGGAGGCGTGGAACCCATTCAAAAATAATAACTAGAGGTTAAATCTTTAGGCAAAATAGTTTGAAAGATCTCAGCACAAATTGCATCAACAGACATAAACCATACATGTGAAAAGTAGAAAAGGAAAAAAATAATAAAGTAGCGGAAAAAAAGATCGGAACTGCATTTCACCTTTCGATCCTGATAATAGTTCCATAACTCCTCGATTATCTTCTCTTCCTCAAAATCCTCAAATGATGGTTCCAAACGTGCGAAAACCAAATCCTTGCAATACTGTAGATAGGTGGGCAAATCCTTGGAATACTCTGTGAATGAGGAAAATAAGATGAGAAGTAAAAATGTCAAAAAGAAGCCCAAAAAGCCGAAGGAAGAAGAAGCACCGCCTAAGCATATCCCCTCTTAGGTAAAATTTCAAAATATATTGCCATTTTATGGCTAGAAGATAACAAGTACCATATCTCTCTTCGAGCTCATTATATCGTGATTCAAGCATACACAAAAGCTCTGCAACATCTGCATTGAAATTCTGATTCGACGACTTTTTGGAAAAGTCCATAACAGCATCATCTAAACCCGGGCAGGGGAAACCCTGCTCAGCATCATCTCTCACATCGTCACCGCATGTGGATTCCACCAGACCATTCCCAGTAGACAATCCACTGGAACTTGACAAGTTCATTTCCCAAAACCCAAAACCATGTATATTGTATATGATCCTTATTGCTACAATCACCATTGACATCACACAAACGCGAGTAGGAAGCCTACACTCGTTCGCTGAGAGCCACAACTCAGGAGGCAAGGACCATTCATACACCTGGCAAACAGATGGGAGAATTTTTCCCACAGGAAGTGATAATTTCGATAGATGACGTGAGGCTATAGCATAGAAGTTAACGGGAGGTAACTCCAAGCCAATTACTTGAGCAATAGATGCGGCCTGGGATTCCAAGTTGTGCAATGAAACAGTTTGTGCAGGTTTGAACATAAAACTTGAACTTAATGGGCATGCACTTGATGGAGGCCCAATTTGTTTATCAATTTCTACAAATGCAGCAAAATAAGGAAGCTTTCCTTCAAGTGACCATTTTATAATATCTGTTGGAAGGACTGCCTCCCGTGCAAGATGACAAACCAAAAAAGATATCACCAAAGAATGAGTCAAGGGTATCGTCTTGCTCAACGACCTGTACCATATCATTACAGCTCTCCGACCATGTATATTGTGAGGTTCTGCACTATATTTAGCACGAGGCTTGAAATCATCTGACTGCCCTGAAATAGAGACGTGAATGAATAGTAAAAAAATGAGATCATTTATACATTCTCTACATAAAAGTAGCAAACACATGCTGAATGCATACATGCAGTATGTAATACATAAAATTTTGCAAGGTAATCAAAACCAAGTACGAAAGCCACATAGATGAAGAATGTAAAACAGGGTATGAAAAAGAAGTTTCCTGCAAAAAACTTGGCAGAATATAATGCATAATGTACTGAATATTAATAATAGGAGTTGATGTGAAACAAGAAGGTAAAAGAAAAGTGTGTAGGATCTTGACATCCCCTAACACAATTATTATTATTTTATACTTTCATTAGACAAGATACAAGAGAGAGAGATCCGACGTGGGATAACCTCGCATAACACAATTCTTATTATTATTTTATTATCAACTCTAAATGTGACTTAAACAATGGTTTAGTAAATATATCAACTAATTCAACGTTTATGGTAACAAACGGAGTAGCAATGATTCCACCAGTTGCCTTTCAAAAAAAATGATTCCACCAGTTAACTTTTCTCGTACCAGATGACAATCCATCTCAATATGTTTAGTTCTTTCATGAAAAACGGGATTGGAGACAAATGTGAATTGTTGCTTGATTATCACAATACATATTCATAGATAATTGCGCATTGAATCCAACCTCCTCAAGGAACGAGCGAACCCATACAATTTCACATGTCGTACGAGCCATAGCTCTATACTCAGCTTCGGCACTTGATCGTGTGACCACAATCTGTTTCTTACGCTTCCAATTAACAAGATTTCCACCCAAAAATACACAATATCAGGTAGTGGATATCCTGTGAGATGATCCTCCTGCTCAATCTGAATCCATAAATGCCTCAACTCGTAACTGCCCATAAGCACGATAAAACAATCCACGTCCTCGATGGGCCTTGAAATACTTTACAATTCTAAGAACATACTCCCAATGTGGGAGACGAGGAGCAGACATACTGCAAATGAGATATCCCAACGGGTAATAGTAAGATAATTTCGCTTACCCACCGGTCGACGATACTGACCAGGAAGAAACAATAGTTCCCCCTGGATTTTAGTTCACTCTCAGTTGTTGTGCCTTCAGGCACGGGCAATCACTAGTATATAAATATATATCGAAAAACTTTTATTATTTCATTCTCTCCCTCTAAAACCTAAAGTTTAGCAGTCTCTCTCTCTCTCTCCCTCCCTCCTCCGCAAGCACCTTCTCTTTATATTTGAGACCACTTGGATTCGACCTTTCGGCCAAGAAGTAGGCTTGTAGATCGATTTGTGGGCTTCGAGGAGCACCCGGTGGATTGTTTACTCCTTCAACTTTGGGAATTCAAGATTTCTTCTCTAACATTGAGGTAGTGTTTTCTTTACTTTTTCATGTATATATTCTATAAATATATGTACAGTGCGGTTGTAGCGTTTTGTGGCAAACCTAGGTTTATTTCCAGAAAATCTACGTTTTTCCTAACCATGTTATGGTTGGGAGAAGTTATGATATGATCACTTGTGGATACGTGTGATTTGCATAGAAAACGTGTAGATGTGGGTTAAATCCTAGTATTCATGTGAGACTCGGAGTATGATATTTGTGCTCTTGTACACCGTACACGAGGAGATACGAATATTTTTTTTTAATTATGAATAATCATGAGATAAATGAAATTGAGTACGGGTATCCCATGTGGTACAGTCTATGAATATATTGAGGGGCATCCACGGATGTGGCCTCAATGATAAATATTGAGGGGCACCATTCGGTGTGGCCTAAACACTGAGGGACATCATTTGGTGTGGCCTCGGCAAATAAAATCGATAGGTCACCATAAGGTGTCTCCTAGTAGTAATTCACTAAAGCGTGGAATTTGAAAGGTGAAAGACGTAAAAATTAAATATTGTGCGGACACAACACGGTGCCTATTATTTTGTGGCATGATGGAATTTGCTTTGAAATGTATGTGTTTACGTAGAACGAGACGTATGACGCGCACTCTGCACATCATATACATGTAAAAATTGTAAATATTTTCCTACTGAGAAAGTGCATGCTCAAATCTATATTTTTTTTCATGTACCGAGCATGGACAGTGGCATGGAGGAAGCATGACATAGATGCATATGGGATTCATTGAGACTTTTATTTTCAGACACGTACTCTTTATTTCTAAAAACATTACTATTCTTATTCCATCATTGGTTTTCAACAAATGTAATAATTGTAGATGTTTAAGGTTTGGTTTTGAATACAAAATTTTTAATACATTGAGTCTTGGTATTTCAAATTCATGGTGTATATGGGTATCAAACAGGGCTTGGAAGATTGTGTCTGTAAGACAGATTATACTTAATATGTTTGAGAAAGGAATGTGTGACATTAGTTGTACATTTTGGTTTGCGTTAGATTTCCATTGGATATTGTAAAATATTCTATTTTGTTATCAATAAAGCAGGACAGTTTAACTTAAGAAGTTCAAGTTAAGTGAATAATCCATCACGAAGTTTATCTTTTGGGTATGGTCTATTAGTTGAGTGGTTCACGCCGGAGGTTCTTAATTCGGGGTGAGACGTGACATGAAATATCACAAGAGTTTCAAGAGTCAAAATACTTTTCAAATTAAACGCTACTGATGTTTACCAAATTAAAGCATTTTGAAGTGGGGGCACTGGTGGTACAGTGGTAAATACTCAACCCAATCACCGTAAGGTCTTGAATTCGATCTGAGCATAGCCACTTTACGTATTATTACCAAAGGTTAGGTTTGCTCTGGTCATTTTCCCTTCCCAAACACCCACTAATGGGTATCAACTGGGCGTTGATTTTTTACAAGCACACGACCAAGGAAGTTCATGTTGGGCAACTTAATATAAACTGTTGGCACATATTATGATCTAACAGGATGCCAGAGCTCAAGTTGGGGAGGTCTTGATTGTTTGAACACTTAAATGTTCCTTCATGTGCAAGATGGGTTTACAAATTAAACGGGAGGAGGGTGTCAAATAGTTTTAATACATGGTTGAGCTCATTTTCTAACAGCTTAAGCTTTGGGACATGGTGGTATCATGGTATGAGGTCATTATATATAGTCCACCTACAATTTGTTCCACAATGAAGTTAACAGATTCCTATGAAGAAACACAGGTTCAGCATACTTCGCTACAAAAAATAGTCCATTCAGAGAATTAAGAAAGCACATTATTGAGTAACAAATCTCATTTTTCAACAGTCCTCCACAATGACAAACTCACTTAAGTCAAAGACCTGATTTTTAAAATGCATAAAATAACCACTTCATCCTAAGGGGTGCTAAATATTTCAACATACAACTATGTTGCAATGCAACTCCATTCTATCCTAAAAAATGCTATGAATCCACATGAGGGTTGTGTGTAAAAACTTGACTGTATCACAAACAAGCTCAATAAGGGATGGACACAAGCAAGGACAATTGGGGACAACCTCCACCCAAACCTTGGGAGAAAACCTTATTGTAGTGTGTCCTACTTTGTACACAAATTCTACACACATATCAAACACAACACACGATACCGTAGGTTTTTTACAACCTATTTTGACAATCCGAGTCGTTCGTTTTGTAGATCCCGGTATGTAAATCATTGATATCATAAATAAATTTGATCAAAATTTGTTTTCAATTTTACAAAAGATCACATTTTTTTCAAAATGAAACATTCATGCAAGAAAACAGATTGCTCGGATATGTGTATGATTCATTTCAATTGATGAACAATGAGACTTATAATGGTTCATTTTACTTGAGAAAAAATGTGAACTTTTTAAAATTGACACAAAACTCTGAACAAACTTATTTAAGTTATGATTTATATACGCGTTCAGACCTAGAAAATGAAGGGTTCTGATTGCCAAAATAGGTTGTGAAACTCACGCTACTAGGTGGTGTATTGAAGAGTTGTGTAAAAGTAGAAATATCCTATTGTAGTAGGATTAGTAAATATTCTCAACTTTTGTAGGAAAAGTCTACTAAAGCTTTAAATCTTCCCTGATTCGAAGCAAATAATTGAATAAAACCTTGATATACGCTTGTGTCGAGCAGTGGGGAGAGGAAAGGCGTGACTATAAATAGATAGATCAGTAATAAGGTATTAAGGAACTATCCATTCCCCTTTTGGGGCTAAATTCAAGGGTTTTCACCAAAAGTTGAGTTTGAGTGGAGATTTGAGTAAGGGCTGGAGATGCCCTAGCGACGTCTATTTCAAATTTTATTGGTGATGTACATTGGCTACCACTATATTGGAAACCTGCGCCAATGCATGTCATAGCTTTAAAACAAAATGGCAAAGCTTACAACATGTATATTACCAGAAGCCTGTAACGATCATAAATTCATCATACCTTCTTTCTGTGTTTCTGACTCGTAAATGGACTCATCAGCCCATTTATCATCAAAAACCCTAGTAAACGCCACGAACCGCAACCAAATGGTCCCAGCCAACCCACAAATCAACGGGCTCACACCAAATTCTTCAACCAAAGCCTTACACTGCATCTGAATCATAATCTGAATCCCCATCACATACCTCATCCGTATCTCCGAGTAATAATCGTCATAACAAACTGACCTCGATCCAAAATCGCTCGGCTCGACAGGCCCCACGCCATCATCAACCTTTATATTCGTGCGGAAGGAAACACTGGCGTCTGCAGCCTTTAGGGATTCCCAGAACTGGGACTGGGGTTGGGACTGAGAGAGAGGCTCGATTTTGATAGCGGCAGCGGGACGTTGGCGGCGGTGACTTGACAAGTAGATACCCCCGCCGCCCAGATCGTCTCGGTCGACTAAGTCTTCATCGGCGACGGCAGTATTGACGATGTCCTCGGCTTGGGAGCAGCAGCGGAGGCAGTAGAAAAAGCCGTCAGAGCCGTCGGCGAAGCCCACATTGCCGCAGACGTGGCACGTTAGCTCCAATTTATCCTCCATTGACGTCTTCGATCAAACTCGCGTCTATGCATATTACATACCTCAGACGAAATAAGATGGGAAAGAATGGGTTGAGAGCTTCTCTCTCTAGAAGTAGAGAGAGAATGCACTCCCCTTCTTGATTTTTGGATTTCCAGCCGCAATCACTTGCGGTATGCAGTAGATCTCTCACGTTGAGTATGGTTCGAAGGCAGGTTTGTTCTATTTCGAAGGTGGGGCAGAGGGTGAGGTCGGTACAGGCTGGTGTGGAGTCGTGAAGTGGTAGCGGGGTGGGAATGAAGGGGCGGACATTTTGTGCGGGGTGAGGCAAGTGTTTTCGTCAAGGTTGGCGAGGCGGCTGGGCGAGGTGGCAACGGTCTTGTAGTGGAGGAGTCAGATATGGATGTGGCGAAGGCGGAGGAAGGCAAGGCGAGGAGGTTTAGGCGGCGTAGGCGAGGCGGTAGTGGAGGGAGTGATGGCTGGGGCGGCGAGCAGGTGAGGGTGCTTCTGGTCTGGTTTCCTTCTCGGCGGGGTCGTATTTTCTGGTACGGCCAGTTCTCAACCCTGTGAGTAGAAGGCCAGGAAGTTTGGTGGTGGCAGAGGGCGGCGTTGGGGTAGGAGGCAGGGGCAGGTGGCGGCTGGGGGTTTACGTTTTACGTTCTGGTAAGGAGGCTGCTTGACGGTGGTCGGCATATGGTCGGCATATGGTTCGTTGTGCGGCGGCTGGGGGTTTGTGCGGTGGAGTGTAGGCGGCGAGGGATGATGCTGCGGTGGTTGCTTTGGGGCGGTGCTGGCATGGCGGTGGTTTGGAGCGGTAGGAGATTGGATCGGTTCAGGTGACGGCGGGGAGTTTGGCAGTGTCGTTTAGGGTTTTCGTTTGCAGATTTGTTAATTTAGTTTTTTAGTTTTTTTCTTCCGTTAGTTGGCTGCTGTACTCTGTTACTGTTAGGGTTGGCTGTTTTTGTCAAATGTTGTGCAGTTTCTAGAACCTAGTTACTAGTTAGGGTAGCTGAGGCAGTGGTTGGAGCAGATTTGTTTTTTGGCGGAGGTTTATTCCTGTTGTAATCCTTACTATTTATTAATAAAATTATTGTAATGCTTCAGAAAAGAAAGTCTTCTTTTCCATAAGATTGAGAAAATAAGAAAAGAAAAGAAATTTCACAGAAGCATAGAGTTCGAGAAAAGAGAGAGAGATAGAGCAGAAAAGAGATTGTATTCTCATTATCAACATCCAAGATACCCAACTTCTGGTACGTTGATGCTCCGCTTTCACTTGCTAACAAACTAAACATCTCGATACAAAATCCGCAACTTCTCTCTTCATACCAGACAACCAATAGTACTCCCTCAAGGCTCGATACAATTTAGTACTGCCTGGATGTATGGCGTAGGCTGAACTGTGAGCTTCTTTCAAAATCTCTCTCTTCAAATACTTATCATTAGGAACACATAATCGATTTCTCAACAATAAAGTTCCATCATCACGCAGAACAAAATCTGTTCGATCTCCCCTTTTCACCTCATCCATAATCTTCTGCAACAACAAATCTTCCTTCCGAGCTTCCTGAATTCGCTCAATCAATAATGGCTTCAAGGTTAGGGTTGCTAATAAAGCTCCATCTTCTCTCATTCCCAAATTCACCCTTAACGATTTCAAATCAAAAATTAAATTCGATCTAACATCCTTCATACACGATAATCTCCCAGACGACTTCCGACTCAAGGTATCAGCTACTACATTAGCTTTGTCTGGGTGGTACATAATGGTACAATCATAATCCTTGATCAATTCCATCCATCTTCGCTACCTTAGATTCAAATCCTTCTGAGTGAAAAGATATTTCAAACTCTGATGATCCGTGAAAATTTCACAAGTTTCCCCATATAAGTAATGCCTCAATTGCTTCAAAGCAAAGACAATGGCTGCAAGTTCCAAATCATGCATAGGGTAGGCTCGTTCATGAGTCTTAAGTTGTCTTGACGCATAAGCGACTACTCGACCTTGCTGCATTAAGACACATCCCAAGCCCTGATGTGAAGCATCACTATAGATGACATAATTCCCGGATCCCGATGGAACAGTCAACACAGGTGCAGACACCAATCTATTCTTCAACTCCTGAAAACTTTGCTCACATTCGTCCGACCACAAAATTTTGGTTTCTTTCCGGGTTAACTAAGTTAATGGTTTAGCAATGACAGAGAAATTCTGAACAAAACGACGATAATAGCCAGCTAAACCCAAGAAATTTCTTATCTCAGTTACAGTTGACGACCTCTCTCAATTAACAACAGCTTCTATCTTCGCAGGATCAACAGATATGCCTCCTTCCGAAACTACATGACCTAGAAAGACCACCTTATCCAACCAAAATTCTGACTTACTGAGCTTCCCATACAACTTCTTCTCTCTTAGCAACTAAAGAGCTAAACGCAGATGAGTCGAGTGTTCCTCCTTGTTACGAGAATAAATAAGAATATCATCGATAAAGACGATAATGAATGAATCAAGATAAGGTTTGAACACTCTGTTCATCAGGTCCATAAATGCAGCTAGCGCATTGGTCAAACCAAAAGGTAATACTACAAACTCGTAGTGACCATATCTCGTTCGAAACGCAGTCTTGGATATATCACTTTCTTTGACTTTCAGCTGATGATATCCTGACCTAAGATCAATCTTAGAAAATACTGACGCTCCTTGCAACTGGTCAAATAAATCATCTATTCGCGGTAAGGGATACTTATTCCTGATTGTGATCTTATTCAACTGCCTATAATCAATGCACATTCTCATACTACCATCCTTTTTCTTGACGAACAAAACTGGTGCTCCCCACGGCGACACGCTTGGCCTAATGAAGCCCTTCTCTAACAAATCTTGCAATTGGGTTTTTAATTCCCTCAACTCTAATGGTGTCATTCTATACGGTGAGATGGATATAGGAGATACACCTGGCAACAACTCTATGGTAAACTCGATTTCTCTATCGATTGGTACCCCTGGCAAATCTTCTGGAAATACATCTAAGAATTCACTAACTACGGGTATTTCGGATATTTTAGAACTAGGAGCTCTGGTGTCTACCACATGGGCTAAGAATCCCTGACACCCCTTCATTAACAACTGACTGGCCTTTAACGCTGAGATCAAACAGGATGAAGCAATCTTCCTATCGCCATAAATCTTGAATGATGGTTGGTTGGGTATGTTGATCGTCACTTCCTTACGAAAGCAATCGATAACAGCATAATAGAAGGATAACCAATCCATCCCCAAGATGACATCAAAATCCACCATACTAAAGGCAACAAGTCAGCCGATAGAATCCAGGACTGAATATGAATGTCACATCCCTTATACATAGAATCAATGATAACGACTTCACCGATAGGAGTTGATATAGCCAAAATAGGTTCTAAGGTTTTTGGAAGATGGATCGGATTCTTCAAATATTTTAACGAGACAAGCGAATGAGTGTAACTTGGGTCTATAAAGATGTCGGCTTCGTTGTTATCAATTGGAAGCGTACCTGTCACCACGTGACGAGAAGCCTGAGCATCCTGCTCAGTGATAGCAAAGACTCTGCCCTGACGATTTGCTGAAGAAAAGTCTCTCAGGCCTCTCCCTCGAACATTGCTTCCTGCACCTCTGCCTCTGGTAGAAGCATTCCCCACTGATTATGCTTTCGCCAATGGTTTAGGACATTCAGTCCTCCTGTGACCCACTTGTCCGCAGTTGTAGCACGTAATGGTTTCCTCGAAGTAGTCCTTAGCCAAATGCCCCCTTCTATTGCACCGGAAACAAGTAACCCCTGAGAATTGGGATCCTGTAGATCCCCTGCCCTGAAAATTTCCTAACTGCTGATGCGGCTGAACAAAAGATCCTCGTCGAGGTCCACTGAAACCTTGTCCTCTGCCTGCAATTGATCGGAAAGGCTACGAAGATCCTCTGAAAGTCTGAGCATTCTGACCTCCATATGATCGACCACCGGATCCTTTCTGAAAAGCACCATCTGTGCGAGCCTTCTTGAATTGTTCTCTGCGACCATCAGCTTTCTCCAAATCTCTTTCACAGATCTTGGCTTTGCTCACCAACTGCTTGAACTCCTTCACCTCTAGTAATGCTATCCGCGATTGTATATGGTAATTTAATTCCATCTGAAACTTCTCACACATAGCCTCCTCTGTAAATACCATAAGCGGCGCAAAACGAGATAGAGCCGTAAATTTTGAT
>NMUG010001637.1:0-17434 GCA_002855965.1 Monotropa hypopitys | reverse complement strand
GTGCTGGCAGGTGGCCGACCAGACAGCTTCCGACAGTGTCAGGCGACGCCGCCTGACATCCTTGGGCGGCGGAAAAGCTGGAAAAGGCTGTCTTGCGTGCAGCGGGAATCACGGAAAAGCTGATCCCGTGTCAGGCGTGTGTCTGCCATGTGCGCAATATCCGGGATGCTGTCTCCGAGGGAATATTCGCTGTGAACAATGCATTTTGTCCTGTTTGGCCGAAGCTAGCTGCTTCGGCATTGCTTCCTGTATGTCGGGCCGTTCCGGGCTGCGGGGCTTCTGCACAGAAGTATGACCAAGAGATTCCTCTCGTCGGCTCATGAACTGCTCGGTCGCATGACCTTGGATGCTACGTTCTTCGGCTAGGCTCCTCCTCTGGGCTTTGAGTCTCCGGACCGGAGAGAGCCCCAGATAGGCCCTCACGTCGGCTAAGATCTGATTGCGCCATGTCGGCTGGTCTGAGCTGAGGAAACCTCCTCGTTGGTAATGCTTTACTCGGTCGCGTGACCTCGATTGCGGGCCTCTTCGGCTAGGCATCTCCTCTTGGCTTTGAGTCACCGGGCCGGTGAGAGCCCCAGAGAGATCCTGACTTCGGCTGAGAGTTGCTCGGCTGCCTGTTGGCTGGTCTGTGCTGCGGTCCTCCTGGCGGAGGTCGTGGCTCCGGCTTTCTGAATGTTCGGCGCCCCTACACATTACAATATAGAATATACATGCAGAAGAAATAGAAAACGACGGCATTACAATTGTACCGAAGGAGCAGCCTCCGGCACAACAGCTGAGTTGGTCTCTGGTAGATCGTCAGGAGCACCCTCCGGCGCAACTATAGCCAATCCCTCTAGCAAATCCGTGGACGGCCCCTCTGTCAAAACAATGGGTACATCCTTCGACAGATTTGCAGTAGGGTCCTCCGGAACTTCAGTGGGAGAGTCACCATTCGGGAATTCTAACGGAGGAACCATGCGCTCCGGCACAGTTACAACCGTCCGAAAGGATGAATCTGTGGGAACCCCAGTCGTGTCCAATGCCATCTGCCAGGCTTCGTGAAAAGCCAAGCTATAGCCTCCCTTAAAACCAATGGCATGAGCCTCCGGGCAGATCTCTTGCACCTCCTGGATGTACACTTCTCGGGCGTCCCTAAGTCCCTCAGAGTAGGCTTTCTTGTCAGCTTCGGCCACGGCTTTCTTCAGCTCCTCTTCACTGACTCTCCCAGTTTGGGGAGCGTTGCCCGGACCAGTATCAAGCCTTCCCCTCAGTCGGTCCCTCTACGTCGTCATCACCTCAAGCTGCTGACGAAAATAATCCCTCTCGGCCTCCACCTCCTTCATCTTGCCTTCCGTCTGTTGAGCGCGCCGGACCCGAATATATGACTTCCGGAGCACCTTCTGACTGCCCCCTGTACAAACCAGCAAGGCTTTGGCAAGCCTACAACATAAACAAAAATTATCAAAATGATAGTCAACAAGGGTCCGACAAAGAGAAAATGACAGGTACCTTTATGAGACTCGAGCCGGCATAATCATACATATTCTCAATCGCGTTCAGCAGGGCATGCATATCAACCGGAAGTTGTAATGCTCGGAGCAGAGGATACGAGACCTTCGGATCAATAGTGACTCCATCCGTCGTAAGAACAACCTTCCCGTCATACTTTCTAAAGTCAGGGGCTCATGGCTCGGGAGGCTTTGGGACATATGGGCGCTCGAGCTGCCGCGGTCGGAATCTGTATACTGCGCCCTCCGAAACCTCCTCATCTTCGTAAGGCTCTTCTTTCACCGGCAAAAGCCCTTGTTGGCTCCCGGGAGGAGCATCTCCTGGCACGTCGGCATCCCTGCCCTGCGTAGGTACACCCTCAGCAGCCGCCTCTGCCGGTTCCTGCATCAATGCCGTCATAATCTCCATCTCATCAAAATACTCTAGGACGGACATCCGCCTTCAAGTAGGGGATCAAGCTTCTAGCTCTATTCTTGCTTTCTTCTTCCCCTGGACTTCCGGTCCTCTAGGAAACTGTTGTATGTCGGTTTGTATCCCAAGAGGGTAGGGCATCTCTGCCTTTACATCTTATAAGGGTTGTGATCTGGGCAGGAGACGCCATGGCCCTTAAGTGATTTGATACCGCCACCACATTGGGACTTCCTTCGGTAGTCGGGATAGGGTATCGGTGATCCTCATCCGGATGATAGCTATACTCACCAAAGATCTGGAGGTAAATATTCCCCCACTTTTTGGAGTCCGGCAGTCTCATAAAGATATGGCCGTATGGCTTCCGAGGAGTAAAGAAGTACCGACTAGAAGAGCGGTTGCGAGACAGCGAAAATAGACCCATAAGGTCCGGCAAAATGAACTCAAGATCATGCCTGGCCCTCAGAGCCCGGATACAACCTATGGTCCGGTAGCAATTCACCGATAGCTGATTCGGCGCAAGTTAGAACACATGTAACAACCCCCGGATGAACGGGGAAAGAGGAATTTCAGTTGGCCTTCGGTCACAGCCATCAAAGGCACGGTAATGTGATCCTCCAAATATATAATCAGCGACCCAACCTCCGCACAGGTCACTGTACTCGAAATCTCATACCGACGGGAGAACTCCTCAAACTCGGTAAGTCCCCCCCCCAAAAGTAGCGAAGATACGAGCAGGGCGGGTCGCGGGCTCTCCTTCTTGACCCTCCTAATGCTCTGTCCGGTCGTCCTCCCAGATCCACATATGTGGGTTCGTTCTCGTCTGAGAAGTGCCAAACAATGTTAGCCCTGTCGCCAGTTGGAGGCTGTCTCGAAGAAGATGCTTCGGGTATATCGGCTGCGGCCGTTGACGTCCTCTTTGAACTGACCTCGGGTGTAAGCTCACTAGGAGTCAGCTGAAACAAGGGTTCTGACTCAGAATGCGATGAAACAGAAATCAAGTCAATTATCTGATCCATGACGAGCCGAGGAGTAATGTTGTCGAAGGGTATGTAGCTCTCCGGAGGCTTCCTATATGCAAGTTGAGTACCGAAGGTCATGATGCACAAGTCTATTTATAGACTCTCTCAGGTACAAAACACAGCTATTAAGCATTAATTATTCTTGCACATATACCAAGGCGGTCCATTGACCGGCAAATCGGGGCTTGACACGTGGCGGCCCCTGCCGCTCGCATCTAATTGTTGTCCTAGCACCTATCAGATAATGTCATAAATGACGACCGAATAAGACTTTGATGAATATCGCTCCCCCGGAGCATGGCGTCCGGTGAACTAATATCAATCTTCTCCAAAAAATTGGGAAATATTGAGGGGCTATTGTGACCGGACATATGCCCTGAGGATAAGCCTATTCTAAAACCCTATCATAAATGCGTCGGCCATTATTCCCGGCCCAGAGACTGTCCGTTCCGGAGGGTTCGCAAGGCCACTGACCGCCAGTGTCCGGATGGCAGTTCTTTCGGTATTCCCTCTGTTACTCGGGACCGACTGCTAGACAGATCAGTCCTCTCCGAAGAGCCAACTTCCCATCAATGCTGCCGGGTATCCGCCCCGATACACCATCCGTACGACCTGTCCCGGCCCATCAGGCGTCCTGGCCCACTAAAGGGCCCACAACGCACGGCCCATACAATATTCTTGAGCCCCAAGACAACTTTCCCTTATAAATATTCTCTATGGGGTACTGTTGAGGGGATCCCCAAAAATCTTGAGTCCCCGACTACTACCGTCCGTCCTCTTTCCGTTTGCTTTATCCTTTCCACCAAAAGATACTAACTTAAGCATCAGAGGCCCCGTTGGTCACAATCGACCGGCGAGCACTAACCATTGTTTTACAGGAGCCAAGCAGGGGGATCCATTATTTGCTTGCAGGGACCACTCGATCCTTCGGCCAGAAACCGACACCCCATATCCGGAGGACTAGCATCCGAAGGGCTCACTCGGTAGAAACCGGCCACCACATTACCTTAAGAATCTTGAATATTCCATCCACTCCTTGTAACAAAAAGTAAAGATCAACTTAGTGATAACTTTACCTGGATGGCTAGACTGACATATTTTCTTATAAGTTAATTACTTTGCTATCGATTAGGTCTTGTACCTTCTGTTTCAGGTTCCAACAAATTTTAGTGTCATGGCCAACTTGGTCAGAATGGTAAGTGCATTTCTTGTCCTTTTAATGATTTATAGGAGGGGGATATGCCATAGGTTTTTTCGGAATGGGGGTTAGACGGCCTAAGGCGAGCATATGTTGGAATACTTATGTCACGGGTATGGATAAATGTGTGAAATTTTGGCCTCACTGACTTCTTTGGGGAAATGGTATTGGGTTTTGTAGGAAAGGTATTTCATGGTGGTGCATGTTAACATGGCATTGGAGGAAGTGAATAATGCACATATGGTCCAGAATAATTTTGTTGGTAATTTTTTCTGGGTGTTTGGATGTTAGAGTGTGAATGGGATGTCCTATTATTGGGATAAAAAGGAAATACTTGAAATGGATTGGTAGGTGAGGGGACTATCCCAATATTAGATTGTGAAAAATTGCCCAAAATCATTTGGAATCTTGGGAAATAATTGCCCTGCCCTAGTAAACGGTTGTCGTATGGTCGAATGGAGGAGAGACTACAATTGGGTTAGCTAGTTTAGTAGAGCTTAGTTCGTGATTTTAAGATCCTGATTTTTTCTGAAGTGCCTTATGTTCGACCCAGGACAAAGTTTCAAGCTTGTTACAATAGTATGCAATGTTTTGTCTCTTTGTCATTGTTCGGGTTATAGAGTGAGTCATCTCCTAGGCGGAGACTGAGAATGAGCTTGACGATTCGTGCTATAATCTTGATAAAAAACTATTTTAGTCCCGTATAGAAAAAGGATATTTAGAGATTATGGTCACATATGGACTTTTTAGATTATAACTCAAGAATGCACTGACAGACATAAAATCTTGGACAACACTTTAGGTTGTATTCTTGGATAAAAATTGTGTTTTGCAAGTCTATAATATATGCTAGCTATTATCCCTAAAGATGTATTTTTTTAGTTTTTGATTTTTTTTAAAACAATTTGGTTGGATATTAACAAAATGTATATAAAGGGCATCATTCACTATGTTATGTTTTTTATAACGCAATCAGAGTTTGACTTTTGACTCTTTTTCAAGCCTTCCATATATAGCATGAGGCTTTGGTTATACAACCTAAAAGGTTTATTGACTCCTAAATCTTCAAACCTCCAACTCCAATGAAGGAAACCATCTTCAGTTGCTAATTTGGTTCTGGTATTCTGTTCTGTGACTGCTACTATATAGGTAATGTGATACTTACTTCGAACCCTCGAATCTAAGGGTAAAAAGGGACACATCCATCCGGGTGGTCATTATCTCCATTTCGAATGGGTAATATTGAATGATGTATGACAAACCAATGCAAATTTTGTGTTTTTTAAAAATTAAAGGGAGCCCCTCACAGATATATACTATTCTACCCCGCAAAATAAATACTTTGAAATAATGCATTGCAATTTTTTTAGCGTGTCATTATTTTTTTTCATTCCTGAAAGATCGCACAAAATATATATTAGTAACATGTCGAGAAGTGATTGAATTTTGGTTAAATATTGATTTTGAAATCTACAAGCCAAAATCCTCTCATCCCCAGTAGAGTTGCCAACTATCGTGCCCCGAATTTTCCTTCATTTTAAATCGCACAGGAAGAAATTCCTTGGTTCCAATTTAACTCAAAAAACGCGACGATTTGTTTTAAAATGAAAATGAAAGTTAGAACTTGAAAATGTTAAATTAATAATAGTTTGAATTTGTCGAAATAAAATTGCATTCTATTATTAATTTGTTTTTATAGTCACCACTAGGCATATAATTATGGTGTGCCAAGTTACCGATTTGAAAAATGTTTTTGATCAGCATATCTAGAGTTAGATTCAGAAATTTACTATTATGAATAGGGAATGCATTAGACACCCAACATTACCCTTGCGATACTTCGTTTAATAAAATAATCTTTTAACCAAATTCAAATATTCTCGACCAAGAGAAAAATAATGCGTGAAATGGATAATTTAGGAATAAAGAATAAATAATGATTTTATGACGTTTATCTTTGAATTGAATGGTATTATGAAAGCTTTGAATATTTACGATGGATGAACTTTGTTTTTTTATTTTCATTTTCGACTGAATAGAATTTAGACAAAATGACATTAATTTTATTTTTAGTTTTCGATATGCCAAAGGAATAATAAATAATCTAGAAACTCTGGATTACAGATTATACATTGATCCAAAACAACGGTTACTGAATTTGCCGATGATTCGAATCACATTTGTAGAGAATTTTTGTGTTGTTATTTGTTTCTAGGTTCATAAGAACTATCGGGTTATGTAAAGTTTTATTTAATTTTCCGTAGAATATTAGATAAGACTGAATCATGTTGGGAATGAAGGAATGAAAAAATAAAGAATTGAAGATTTGAAGAATTACAAATGCAGCTTGAAGACAGAACTCAAGGAAGATATCACAAAGGTATAATAAAGGTATACTCGCGCATTAAAAATTAAACTTACAAATAGTTTTTAAAATTAGTCCTTAGAGCATTTTAAACAAAAAATCTTTCATTGCATAGTGCATAAGATTTTTCATAGTTTTTATTTTGGCCGTTCGATTATCGTTTCGTCGCTGATATTTTATTCGTTTCATTCTTTATTTTCTTTAGCCGTCTCAGGGTTCGGTTGTGCGTACTATTCTCGTTTCTGTTGGCCGGCCCTAAATCGTGAATATTTGAGCACATTATTTTTTTATAATCTGTTATAAAGTTTTTAATTTTTAAAATTAATTTTAAATTGAGTCTCACTATATTGAATTAAAAATGATTTTAAATTATCATTTTACAAAAATCATTTTCTACCAATCCTGTTTCCAAAACCGAGAATTCCATATATCATATTTTCTTTAAAATCAAGATACGACTGTTTTGAAAAAGGGATTTGTTGCCCAAAATTTTTAGAAAGAAATCATATTAAAGAAACTCCTATATAAATATACTTTAAGGGTTTTTTAAAAATGGGAGCTGCTTCTTAAGAGGTAAAAAACATTTTTGATAAAAGTTTTAGCAGCCGCAACAGTTTTGCTCCTCCCCCCCGATCGACAGAAAACACAGAGAAGAGAGAACAGAGAGTCCGGGAAGAAGTTCGGTCGAGAGAGAGAGGAGAATCCCCTCCGCGGGTCGCCGACGATGGCCATAGCCACATGCGATAGTGAAGCAGCGAAGCCACAATGGCGAACTGATGCAGACGTGGCGGAGGAGGTTGCAGCGAACGGCATCGGCGATCTATAACAGCGAACGGTTGGGGCTCGACGGGAACATAGAGCGCAAGAACTTAAACCCTCATTTCTGGTTTGCGTTTTCTTTATGTTTGATTTTCATTTTCGCACAGATTCGACCGGACTTCGAATTTCTTGATTTGATTTTCGGTTCTGTCAATTCTGAGTTCGTTTTTGCATTTGGTTCTCTGAAATAGCTGCTGCATTTTTTTTGTTCGTGCTTACATATGCGTTGTTTTTGTTCTCTCGTTGATTTGCCCCTGGTTGATTTTCGTATGCGTAGATTTTTTGTTGGAAATTCTTATTCGCAGATTTTCGTTTTATTTTCGTATACAGATTTCTGGATTGATTAATCGTTCATTTTGTTTGCTGATTTTTGTTTAGTCGTGTGTTGATTGTCGATCGGTCACCGTGTTGTTTTTGATATCGTTTGGTCACTCAATGATTTTGGTAGGAATGTCTGGTTGATTGATTGTTCGGTCACTGTTTGATATTGGTTAGTCACTGATTGATTTTTCGGTTAACTGTCTGTTTGATGTCGTTCGGTCACTGTGTCGATTTACTATTTGTTGATGTTATTTTGGTCATTGCTTTGATTTTCTATTGAATATTTTTAAACAGTGCGTACGTATAATTTTCTGTGTTTGGTGATCGAGTCAAAATTGCATTCAGAAATTTTGGTTTTCAATGATTAATTAATTTCATGATTTTTGATTAATTTAAACGGCTCGTGACCTTTGCATTAAATTCATTGTTTAATTTTGAATTTTTCATTTTGCATTACATGCTTTCAAGTTTAGGTTTTTCAAAGAAAAATATAAAAGAATATCCATATTGTGTTTCAATGTTTCCTTGATCATCTCGATTAAAATATTCATTTTTATTGTGAGTGTTAACAATTTTGTTACATTGATTGCATCTTTTATTGTGAGTGAATATGCATTGTTTATACTGCGATTTGGCCGAGTGATCTCGGAGCCGGCGTTGATCCAGAGATCGGGTTGAACCCCGTGGATCTGCAATAGTTTAAGGAGAGAAATTCAGGGTGATTCATCAACGCATATAGGTGTTAGGTTATACGAGTGAGATTTCGTTACTAATTGCTTGTATGGTTGAATTTTCCTTAAATATTGCAATAAAATCGTAGTATAGGTCGTAGTTTTTTGGTTTAGGGTTATTTGACCCTAAATCTTTTCCACGTATATCGTGTGTCTCTTTCCGTTGTCTCTTCACCACCTTCTTTACATGTGATTCAATATTTTAATTTGTGTGGTTGTTTGAGTAAATAAATAATTAAATTATTTAATTAAATTTAAAAAGTTAATAAAATTTAAATTGACAACCATCTTACCTATTCACCCCACTCTAGGTAAGTTCACTACTTCCGCTGTATTTTCAACATGATTTATTTTGATTTCTTTTATGTTTGAATTCTCAAAAGGATAATAAATAATACAATAAATTGAACTACAAATTATTCATTTGATCCAACCCATTTAGATACTAAATTTGCTGGAGATTCAAATCTAGGAATTTATTAATTTTGATTTTTTTATTTATATTTGAATTTTCCAAAGGATAATAAATAATTCAATAAATTGAATCACAAATTATTTCTTTGATCCACACTAGTCAGTTACTTAATTCACCGGTGATATGAATAAATGGATTTATTGATTTTAATTTTGTTAATGTTTGAATTTCCAAAAGGATAATATGTAATTAAATGAATTGAATCACGAATTATTCCTTTGATTCAAACCAGTCAATTACTTAATTCATCGGTGATACGAATCACGGGATTGAATGATTTTGATTTATTATTTAAATTTCCAAAAGAATGATAAGTAACTCAATAAATTAAATTACAAATTATTCTTTTGATCTAAACTAGTCAGTTACTTAATTCTTTGGTGGTACAAATCATAGGTTTGAATGATTTTTGCTTAATGTATATATTTTTATTTAAATTCCCAAATGGATAATAAGTGACTCAATAAACTGAATTACATATTATTCTTTTGATCCAAACCAACCAGTTACTTAATTCTCGAGTGGCATGAATTGAGGAATTAGTTGATTTGTGATAGAGATAAAAATAAAAGTACAAAAGTAGATTACAATAATAATAATAATGAGGATCGTGATGACATGGCCAAACTGAATGATACAACCACAAAATAAAATGTCGAAAAATAAAGATAGAATACCGGAATGGACCGGATTTGAAATTAGTATTCCAAACTTCGAATAATAGTCAAAGGCCTATAGGCATGACCTTACTTTAGCTGAATGAATATTTTGACGATTCTGTGAACATTAATTTCTTTTTGGCGGAAAATGAATCACGGAAAAAACCGACAATCCATTTTCTACGTATGTGCGTGAAGGATATATCTACTTATAAATTTTATTTTTGGTAGTCATGGTGTTGGTATGGCCGATGTTGTGTTGACTCAACCGAAGTAAAATAAACTAAATATTTCCCGCATTTTGAAACATAAACTACATTGCAAAGAAATCAAAGTAAATAAAAATTTTTTTTATTACCTTGTCGCCGATATAAAAATGAGGATAAGTATGCCAATTATGTTCGTACGATTATAATGAGTTATAATATCCTGGCAAAACTCCTACTTTATTAAATTATATTTCGGAATTTGTACCTGGACTTTACTAATATAAATGGAATATACTAAAAAAGAACTTTGCCCGAAATTATTGACGAAAATTGGGCAGAGTTTCTGTTTAGGTGAGTGATATTCGGGGTTTTCGGGTATAAGGACAATTTGGATATTCGAAAAGGAAAATGAATTTTATTTTGGATTTTAGATTGTGGAGTGGATTTTGGACATTTTAGGGACTATTTTGTGGTTGAACTTTGGCTGGAAAAAGTTTGGTTAGGATTTGGATTGATTTGGAAAAGATTTGGCTAAGGATTGAAGATTTTTGAGGGATTTTTGGATACTATTCGGACTAGCAGTTGAGAGAGAAGTGAGGTAGCGTTTTGGGGCATCTAAAAGTCCCCTCCAATGGCTTGGAAAGCCACTATATAAATAAGGTCATGTCATATCTATAGATGTGAAATGATGTCAGCAATTTTGAGTTGCGCGCCCAAGATTCCTATGGATTGTTCTTCAAGTGGAGTTTTTTTGTGCGCATACACCTCGTTTTTTGGCATTTTGGTGTTTTGAATTTTAATTTTAATTTGAAATGGAATACTTTTTCCAAAATTATTCGAAACCATGTCCTCTTGTCGCATTTTAATCCCACCAAAACAGACACTTGTCGTGTTGACGTGTAGTGATCTGGGTGTTCGATGAAGCGACAATCATGGTCATTTTACTCATATCGTTGTCCAGGTCATGGAAATATTTTTCTATCGGGATGAATCTAATCTTTAAAAAATGCGATTCCTAGACTATTATTCCAAGTATCTAGCATCTGATCAGTGACTTCTCTACCGACGGTCATCTCGCAATCCTGAATTTCCTTAATAGATTGTCGTTTTTCTGTCATAAAGCCATAGAAAATTGGTTTGTGCCATTCTGTTATCGACTCGCTCTTTTATGTCATTCTGAACAAAAAAAAAACTCTCCAAACCAACTAAATTTTGAATTTTCACCCGCTGTCATCATTCTATACACCACTTCCTCAAAAATGCAGTTACCGATATATTGGCATTGAGAAATATATTTTTGGAAATTTGTGTGTGATCTTGTTTATTTCAGAGCAAAACTATTCTTTTCGGTGGTTAATTTTTATTTCTGGGCCCTATTCTTTTCAAACCATGCATCAGTTTTGCAATTTTTCTTCAGATAATTTCTCCTTAGCATATTATAAACATGTCTTTAAAATTGAGAAACCACTGCCTATCGTTTGATGCTGATTTGGACGATTCAGATGATTTGAACATCCTAACATTGCACGTTTGACGTGTTCCACACTTCATTCTTTAGATTCCGAGCAATGGGTCAAATGGGGTATCAACACATTCTAACCACTATTATGACCACCTTGACTCTTACCACTACCACCACATTGACTCTTGTTGAACTCGAACTTAGACGCACCACCTTCGTAACCACTCTCACCAGATTTCCTAAAATTTTCATGTCTTACCTTTTTATAATTCTCATGACTCTCCTTAATCTCGTGAATATCTTTCCACATCTTCCTCGCAATGTCCACAAGGTCTACATAATACTTCTCCCTAAAAGAAATTAACCTCAAAGCCACCCGAGGTGCCAATCTACCTATAAACCTTCAACCCTTCTTCACATCTGTATTGACTAAGTTTGGAGCATACTTAGACAATTCTACAAACTCGGTCTCACACTCGGTCACTAATATACTTTCCTACTTCAAGTTGGTAAAAACTGCCTCCTGCTCAAAACTATAGCTCTTCGGACAGTATTCATTAAGTCCTTGGACGAATCTCTCCCAAGTCATACCCTATTGATATCCTATTTTGACCCACTGCTCAGAATAGGACAAATTGGGATCAAGACAGATCTAAACACAATTATGAGATATTCAGACTTCTCACAAGCAGAACTAGCATCAGGAACTAATGATTGATAAATGAAGAAAAATCAGTAATGTGTCAAGGAATATTTATGTGAAGAAAAATTGTTAAGCTGATGTGCAGTTTGTGAAGAATAGTAATCAGAACTGCAACAAAATGTTGCCAAACGAACATCTTACTCAAAAAATGTGCAGAAATTCGCATAAACGTCCAAAATTATGTTTCTCAATGGAAAGTTATCGGTAATTTTATACATTAGAAAATTGTTCAAAGTCTAACGTTATCGGAGAAAACATCAGAATTTAGTTGGACGGGAGAACTATTTTGTTTATCATGCCATGGGATGACGCACTGACGTTGAAAATGCTGAAACCAAATTTTCACGACTTCATGATAAAAAGATAGACATTTCCTGTGGAACAGTTGCAGTAGAGAAATGACCACCAGAGAGGCGCATAAACTGCACGTAACACATATTCGCAAATGCGTATGAGTATGGAGTAGTGGTTTGGGGTTTGTGTGGTAGAGTGTTGTCCCTAATTAATTATAATTCTCTTATGTATTGTTGAGGTACCAATTGTGTTATTGTAATTGATACATGTGATTTGGAGTAGAGCTTCTAAAAATTTCGAGGATGCAGCGTCGGTACCATTACCGCGGTTTATCAGTGAGTATAGTAGATATGATTTATGATGTTATATATACAAACCTAGATGCATTACTAGGGGAAAATGAATGGAACGTTAAGAATTATGCATGGTGATCTTCTTATGAAATTTAAATAATTCAAGTAAGAATTATGTGTTTTGTATATATACTAAGGGTGTTAAGTAAAAAAATCATTGTGAAGCTCAAATAATGAGGCATATGGTTGTGTGCAAATCCTTGGCATAGATTGTCATTGATGCACGTGTATAACATTCATATGATTTAGTCAAATATAAAGTATGGTCATCTACGTTTTGGTGCATGCTTTTGCATAATGAAATGCATGAATAGTGTTGACGTGGTTATGGATTAAAAGTGCATGAGTTGGATTGATTGTATAAATATAATATGCATGAATTGTGGTGTGGTGAGTCATATGTAATTGACAAGTGATTTGTGAAGTCGAGTAAGTGTATACTCGCAAGAGCTCGGTGTATCACCATTTATTTTTAAAGAGTTGGGCTTAATACCATGGTGTTATAAAAAGCTGGGCATATCGCCATTATTTTTAAAGAGCTCGGATAAATGCCAAATTGTTTCTAAAGGTGGGCCAAGTGCTATATTATATGCATAGAGTTGAGAAATTATGCCATCATGGTGAAACTATGCATGTGTTGAGTGGTAAAAGTGTGGATTTGTGATAATGCATGTGAATGTGGAACAATATGAATGTGATGGAAATATAAACGAAAAGTAAAAGGGAAGAATAGTAGTACGTGAATGGTACTTGTTGCATGTGCATGAAGTGTGGATTAGCCCCGTTAGGGATATTGGGTGTGCATTGAATTGTGTATGTATTGGTTAGAGTTTTATTCACACGTGTGCATATTAGTGTGCATGAAAAGGGTAAAGCGGTGTGTCTAAAAGAAAGTGATAGTTGCAAGGGTATGGTTATGTCCATAGTGGAATGCATGCATCGTGTGTGACTCTAAGGCATGAATAGAAAGGGGACATAAACAAGTTAATGTTATTGTAGTATAGTATAATAAACATTCACATATGAAATTGGGAAATTGACTTAATAAGTCATGTTGTAATTAGAGAATTGAACAAAGAAGAATTGTTGAGTCATTCCTTCGAGTCTATAGAGTTGATGTTTTATTTCATATATGTTCCTTATTGTGGTGTTGAGCTTTTAGGTGACCTTTTATCAGTCGTGTTTTTGGCATACCTATCTCTTGAGAATAGTTGCACTTTAGCCTTCTATTCTGTTGTTGGTGTTATTGTTAGACATATGTATAGCTATTCATATCTATCATACTCTTGGATTTCCTTGTATTGTTTTTCTTTTCTTAGAAATATAGATTTGAGGAGGCTTGTTCGGATCCACTACAGTTGCTTGGAGTTGAGGGCAAAGCTTATTGGGAGCTAGCGGAGACGGTTGACAGGTGGTTTTTGTAAGACTAGTTTCTTTTATAGTCGTTTGAGTAATAGCTGACTTATTTATTGTGGTAGTTTTGTATAGTTGGGAGTTCATCTCCTTGTGTTTGTATTGAGGTTGCTGGATAGTCTCCCGCTATGGTTTTACCTTGTTGGAGTTTTGGTATTTATGACTGGTGGAGTTTTGGAATTTAAAAAATTTCAGCAAGTGCAATTATTTAATTACTTTAATTAAGGTGAATTTTGTCACATCCCAAATTTTGAAACCATATTTGTTTGAAATATAAAAATAGACAACATGGACTAATAAGATTAAACATCTACCCATTCCAAAGTGCGGAAAGTAAAGAAGGGAAGGGGAAATGTCACACACACAACATACAAATGTTTAAGTTCACAGTCCAACCAAAAATAAATATTACAATCTCGGGAACATGAATTCGAAATTAAATAAAACTAAAAGAAGCCAAATGAGGATACCTAAAGAGGTGGAACCCAAAGCTCCAAGCTCCCAAATCAGACAACCGAGTCAGTACCTAAAAATATAGAGTTAGACAACAGCCTAGTAGAGAAAGCCTATACTCAAATATATCCCAAGTTAGGACAAAAGATGCGAGTGCAAGAATAAAATATGAATGTATGCGATGAGAACCATTTCATAGTTCTAAAATCATTTTCCAAGTTCTTTCCAAATTTCCATTTCCAAAAACTATTGATTTTCTTTCAAAAGCTCAACTTGACGAAATCAAAGAGAAATATTTCTTTCAAATATCTCATCTCAACCGTAACGAAATCAAGATATGTACAATCACATTATAAATATTTTATTGAGTTTCGGCTTGTTCCGCGCTAGTCGCCTGCCAACTACCAACCATATATTCCTCAGAATTATCCTACGTTAGAAAGGGCTCCAGTGGACCCCCATTGCACAATGTAGTGAGTGTGAATCTACTTTGGGAACAAAATTCTCGTATGATAATATAGCCAACTCAACTTATCCTTTAATAGAAACATTATTCCATTGGTTCATTAATTTTCAAGGATTAAGGCATCATACCTCCTAATCACCATCAATGACCAAAATATGATTTTCTCAAAATCGATTTCCAATTTCTTAAATTAAAGTGTCTATGGAATCATAGGACCATTCCCAACAACCAATTTCATGCCCAACCATTTAATTTCAAAAATATCAAATGACCCGAACAAGGGTTTTATAAAAAAAAATAGGGGTTTTGCAACTTGACCAAGGGATCTTAAAATTAACATGGTGGGGAGTGTATTTAGATCCTTAGGAGCCTAAGCCCTCAATCAATTTGAGGATAAATCAAACCTACAACACTAACTACGAAAAAGATCCTCAATCTATTAAATCTAGAGAGGAGGAAAGTAAGCAAACCAACAAGGGAGATAAAAGGGGTAGGAAACTCTACCTTGGAGAAGATTTGAACACAATACTTACACAACCCTAGATGAGGTTTTCTTGAGAGTAGTAGGACTTGTGCACGTCAATGGAGAGAGGAGAGAGCCGTCAACAACTTTAATCCTTGGAATTTCTTTAAAAACCCAACCAATAGTCCAAGATTGAAGAGAGAAGGGAGAGATTTTTGAGTGAGAGAGAGGTGGACAAAAGAGAGAGAGAGAGAGAGAGTTCTGGAGTAAAAATAGGGGTTTGGGCGTGAGTGATGTATTTATATCGGGAACCAAAGACAAAAAATACCCTTGGATAAAAATTCCCCGAACATCGAAATTAACTCACGGACTACCAGTAATACGGGAGCGTATTCCCGGTAGTTGGAGCTGCAGCCAAACCTGCAGTCTAATACGGGAGTGATTTCATGACAGACTCGGATGAGACTTTCGATTTGGATACATGCCCGAGCTGGATGGATGCAATCGTCACTTACCTAGCGCGGGACGAGCTCCCCGTAGACAAGAAGGAAGCTCACAAGATCCGAATCAAGTCAACCAAGTACTGGCTCTCGCCAGACCAGATCCTGTACAAAAAATCATTCACAGGGTCATACTTGCGTTGTGTCCACCTTGACCTTGTTCAACGATTTCTATTCGAAATCCACAAGGGGGTGTGCAGCAGCCACACTGGTGGGCGTTCTGTAGCCCACAAGGCCATCTCACAAGGATACTGGTGGCCATACATGCAAGAAGACACCAAGGTCTATGTCAGAAACTGCAAGAAGTGCCAGAAATTCTCGCCGATTATTCACACGCCTTCAGCAGACCTAGCACCACTCACGAGTCCTTGGCCCTTCGCTCAGTGTGGCATCGACATCGTGGGGCCCATGCCACAAGCCAAGGGCATGAAGAAGTACATGCTGGTGGCGACTGATTACTTCACCAAGTGGATCGAGGCAGAACCACTTTCCAAGATCACCGAGCGCAACACAGAATAATTTGTCTGGAGAAACATCATCACCAGATTTGGAATCCCCTATGTCATTGTGTCAGAAAATGGAACCCAGTTCCACGACAAGTTCAAGTCCTTCTGTTCAACCTACAAGATCAAGAACTTATATGCCTCAGTCAGTTACCCACAGTGCAACGGCCAAGCTGAGGCATCGAACAAGACTATATTGGACGGCATCAAGAAGAGGTTGGACAAGGCCAAGGGAAGATGGGTTGACGAGCTACCACTAGTACTCTGGGCTTACCGCACAACACCTAGAAGATCTACAGATGAAACTCCATTCTCCCTAGCATACAGTACAGAGGCAGTCATTCCTTTAGAGGTTGGCATCCCAACCATCTGCACAGCTTTAGTGGAACAAGGGGCAATGACAACGCCCTTGCCGTACAGCTAGACCTAGCCGAAGAAAAAAGGGAACGAGCTTTGGTCAAGCTAGACTTTTACCAAGAACAACTCGCCAAGTTCCACAACAAAAAAGTTCACTCTAGGGAATTTAGAGTTAGAGACTTGGTCCTGAGGAAGGTCCTTGGCAACACCAAGGACCCAGCAGATGGAAAACTTGGGCCAAACTGGGAAGGGCCCTACAAGGTGATAGGCAAGACATGTTTGGGGCATATAGTCTGACAGATCTAGATGAGATCAAGATCCCGCGCACATGGGACGTCTCCAAACTCAGAAAGTTTTTTCAGTAAACACTTGTATCCCAGCACAATGTATCAAGACAATTTAACGTCACTAAAGTCTGATTTCGTCCACAGTTAGTTCTCAGTATTCAGCAGCTTATTTGGAGTAAGGAAGCAGACGCACAGCAGCCCTCCACTTCCTTACTAGGGGGCAATGGTCCCGAGCAAGGAATGCTTGAGATAGTTGTCCCGAGATCAGAACCTTACAGGGGACCAAAGTCCCAAGGAACTGATCTCAAAACAAGTACAGGGCAATGGTTCCGAGCAGAGAATGCTTGGGATAATTGTCCCGAGATCAGAACCTTACAGGGGACTAAAAGTTTCAAGGAACTGATCTCAAAACAAGTAAAGGATAATGGTCCCGAGCATGGAATGCTTGGGATAGTTGTTCCGAGATCAGAACCTTATAGGAG
>NMUG010001636.1:0-17435 GCA_002855965.1 Monotropa hypopitys | reverse complement strand
TTTTCCTCACAAACCCTCATCTCTCTCTCTCTCTAATTTGCTCTCATCTCTCTCCCCTCTCTCCTAAAACCTCCATTGGAGACCAAGTGAAAAGCTTGGATTTGAAGGCCTTAGAAGGCTTGAATCAAGAAAGTCCGAGAAGTAACGGTGACCTACGGCTCCCGATCTACGCGTGACATACCAAGGTTTCGTCGCTCCTTAAATTTCGGATTTTGGGAAAACTCCTTGAGGTAGGAAATATCTATTATTTGGGATGTTCTTGATTGTGCCACTTCCTTTTCCCTTGTCTTAGTCTCAATTTTAGTTAATTTCATGTCTAGATGTGTAATCTCGAAATTGACTTAGGGTTGGTCTTAAATCATGAAATTAGTTGAGGGCTTGTGTGTCCCTAGTGTTTAATTGCATTTTCATGAAGTCAATTCCATGTTCAAGTGTTTTGGTTGAAAACCCCCAAATTTGGAAAACCCTAGATTTTTATAAATTAGGGCTTTTGAGGAATAAATGGTCTCATGATATAATTGAAGGGATATTCATGCGATTGAGCACATTTCATGTCAAATTGACGTATTGATCATATATGGAAAATCATGAGGTGGTGTGTGGGTGTCACATGGTATCATTGAGTCATGCATGGAGTTGAATCGGAACACATGGCATTGATGTGAATTTACTAGCATTGGCTAGGATTGGTAATATGACGGACTCAATGAACGAAACACTATAACGTACACGATTGATTCAATTGACTAGCTTTGGCTAGGTGACGTAACGATAGGGGTTTGATTGATCTTGTATACGGAAACGGACTTATGACGGGGTTTCCGGGATGGTCGCGCCATCCACGACATTGTGCACAATGGGGGTTACTTGGCCCTCCCAACGGTTACTTGGGGAACGACGGACATGATGGTTAGTGGGTTTGGCTGCCTACTAGACTATTCCTACCCTATCAAATGTTACACGACACGTTGGACTAGGATAGCCCGGAGTGGACTTATGATGGGACTCCTTGGCGTATCCATGATTACGAAACACGATGGTTGCACAATTTGAATAACTTGGGGTGGACTTATGATGGGATCCCAAGGGTTATTAATAATATGAACTCAAAGAACAATGTGGTGAACGTTTATGCATTTATATGAAGGAAAGAGGATGGTAACGCATATGCATATTCTTAAGCACTTGTCTAGTAGCTTTGGTAATGTATCTTGCATATGGTTGTGTGATTGAGTCACATCTTAGAAGTGGATCATTGCCATTGTTATGTTTAGTACCTATGCATGTGTTGCATGCCCAACATTCACACACTCGTTCACGCCGGTCTTGAGCATGCTAGGTAATAGTTATTTCCTACTTTGGCGTGATACGTCCTTATTTTTCTCCACAGGTTGTGATCCTTCTTTGGGAGGTTTGGATGCTTGAGGCATTTGGAAAAGATTCGAAAGAAGTCCCCTTCTTCTTTATTTTGTTAAATTTTGAGGCTCTTGGAGCTTGTAATAGAGTAGGGAAAACTTGTAAGGTTTTGACTAGCACTTCTCTCTCTCCCTAACTCTATGGTTTGGATTTGGTCTGTAATAATTTAAACTCATGTCTGGATTTTCATATTTGTGTGTGGTTGGGAATGATTGGTACTTAGATATTTGTTAATGAAGTGATGATCCATTGTTGTTCACTATTTTTAAATGATTTCAAAAAAAATGGTTTGAAAATCCGGGGCGTGACAACTTGGTATCAAAGCTTTCGGTTTCGAAAACTTAGGCCTTTGGGGAGACTCTTAGTCTCTATGGGTTGCATTGAGTGTTGTTGCATTATCTAGCATGCGTGTGAACATGTAAAACATACATTGGCATGATCCATAGGTTTGTGTGAATTGTGAAGTATACATAAGCATTGTTCCTTTCCTTGGGTGTAGCCCTGCTGTTCGATTCCATTGATTGTGAGAATCCGACGTTGAGATTGTCGAGTATCCTTCTCTTTGGTTGAGTTTTGCTTCTTCGATTGAGTTATCCGTTAGAGCCTGGTCTTGTGCTCCTTTCTCATCGAATTCGTGATCTTTTGTAGAAATGGCTTATCATCGTGGCAGAAGAGCGGGTCGTGGTCGTCGAGGTGCGCACGCCCAGGATGCTCATAGCGAAGAAGTTAATGATAGGATGAGCGGATTGGAGGATGAGGCCCCTCCTGTTATTCCGGTTCCTCAGGGGTTTGTGGCTCCTGGTCAGTTTGCTAGGGAGCTTGCGTTTGCCATGGTCGAAGCTAATCGTGGATTTGCTGCTCCGCGGGAGAACGCTGGAAATCGTACCATTGAGGCGTTGCGGGAGTTTAGGCGCATGGATCCTCCGAAATTCAACGGTGAAGGCGATCCCTTGGAAGCGGATCATTGGTTATTCGAGGTAAGAAAAGTACTGGATACTCTGGAGATCGTGGAAGATAAATTGCGGATTTCCTTTGCCACTTACCAGCTGACGGGAGAGGCCAGTCAGTGGTGGAGTTCCATCCTGGAGATGCGTCGTGCTAGTTTGCTTGCCCGTGGAGATGCTGATCCACAGGCTATTCTGGATCCTGTTCGTGGGATGACGTGGGCTGATTTTCAGACTGTCTTTGAGAGGCAGTACTTTCCAGAGAGTTTCAGGGAGCAGTTGCGCGATCAGTTTGAACGGTTAGAGCAGGGGACGATGACTGTGTCCTAGTATGCAGCGCATTTTGAGGCATTGTCGAGATTGGCTACTGATTTGGTGAGCACGGAGGAGAGAAAGTGTAAGCGTTTCGAGAAGGGTCTCCACCCTTCAGTTCAGAGGCTGGTGATGAGCCAGTGCATTCGGGTGTTTGCTGATGTTGTTGATTGTGCTAGGGCTATTGAGCCAAAGAGGGATCCATCTAGAGAGGTGAAGGTATGGGAGCCGCGTCGACAGGTTTCCAACTCGAGTTCATCATCGGGCAGTTATGGAAGAAAGCGTCAGAGAGAGTCGTCTCGCTTTTCTAGAGGTCAGAGGTCGCAGAGTGGTGCTAGCTCAGCGAGGAGTCTGGTGGTTTGTCAGAAATGCCATCAGTCGGGGCATATGCGAGCAGATTGTAGAGCCTCCACTTGTTTCAGGTATGACCAGGTGGGTCACATAGCCATAGATTGTCCAGGGAGAGCCGGTGATCGCAGTGAGGCAGGGTCGGTGCAGCAGCCTCGGGGCGGGCATCAGCGTTCTCAGCAGTCAGGACCTGCATCATCAGTACAGGCTTCGCGTGTTGGGGGAGTTGTGATGTATGCCAGACCAGCGCAGCGGTTTCAGCAGAGGGGTGGTTACCACCAGGGCCCGACGACTCACGACAGAGCATTTGCCATCCCAGCAGCTTCTGTTCCTTCCACTTCTTAGCCGCAGCCGGAGACTTTGGTAGTTCGCGGTATGTTCCTTGTTTACAACTCTTGGGCTAGTGTTCTTTTCGATTCCGGTGCATCGCATTCGTTCATTGCCGCATCATTCATTCATGCTTTGGATTTGGGTGTGGACGTCTTGGATCCACCTTTGTTTGTGGATACCCCTGTAGGAGGTCACGTTCGGTTAGACCGGGTTTGCAGAGATTGTGAGTTGACGTTAGAGGACCACCGTTTTACATTTGATTTCATCGTTCTGGGTATGTCCGGGTTTGATCTCATCCTGGGGATGGACTGGTTGTCTACCTTCCATGCCAACATCGATTGCCACCGACGTCGAGTGCGGGTCTTCTCTCCTGAGGGAGTTTACTTTTATGTTTACGGCGATAAGAAAGAGTCAGTCGATTCTTGTTTCTATGATCCTAGAGACCGCGATTCCGTCAGTTGTTTTCTTGCCAGTCTCAGCTTGGACGACGATCCTTCACACCGTAGTGAGTTGCCTTTGGTTGTCTGTGAATTTCCAGATGTTTTCCCAGAAGAGTTGCCTAGTTTGCTGCCTAAGCGAGAGGTGGAGTTTTCCATTGATTTGTTGTCGGGTACTTCTCCTATTTCGATACCACCTTATCGATTTGTGTCAGCCGAGTTGCGAGAGCTAAAGTCTCAGTTGCAGAAACTCTGTGAGTTGGGTTTTATACGTCCTAGTTCATCACCGTGGTGTGCTCCAGCGTTGTTCGCTAAAACGAAAGACAGATCCTTGCGATTGTGTATCGATTACAGGAAGTTGAATAGGGTGACTGTAAAGAACAAATATCCGATGCCGAGGATTGATGACCTGTTTGACCAGCTTCGTGGTGCTATGTGTTTCTCAAAGATTGATTTGTGTTCTGGCTATCAACAGTTGCTTGTTCGGGCGGAAGATATTCCGAAGACAGCGTTCCGTACTCGTTATGGCCACTAAGAGTTTGTTGTCATGCCATTCGGCTTGACTAATGCTCCGGCAATGTTCATGGATCTCATGAACCGTATCTTCCGTATTCATCTTGATCGTTTCATGGTAGTGTTTGTCGACGATCTTCTTATCTATTATGCATCAGAGGAGGAGCATCATATTCATCTTCGGGTTGTACTAGAGTTGTTGTGAGAGCACCATTTGTATGCTAAACTCAGCAAATGTGAGTTTTGGCTTCCAGAAGTGAAGTTTCTTGGTCATGTCGTATCGCGGGGAGGTGTATCGGTTGATCCTAGCAAGATCGATGCCATTTCTTTGTGGCCGCGTCCACAAAGTATGTTCGATATTCGCAGTTTTCTCGGGTTAGCCGGTTACTACCGACGCTTTGTCTTGGACTTCTCACGATTGGCCGCGCCGATGACTCGTTTGACCCATAAGGGTGTGCCGTTTGCTTGGGATGATTCTTGTGAGGAAGCTTTTGAGGAGCTGAAGAGACATTTGACTTTGGCACCGATTCTTATTGTACCGGAAAGAGGAGTTGGTTACTCCGTCTATTGTGACGCTTCTCATGACAGTTTGGGATGTATCTTGATGCAAGAGGGGAGAGTCGTTGCGTATGGTTCGAGGCAATTGAAGACGCATGAGAGAAATTATCCGACACATGATTTAGAGCTTGCCGCCATCGTTTTTGCTTTGAAGATGTGGAGGAACTACTTGTACGGCGAAAAATTTGAAGTGTTCTCGGACCACAAGAGCTTGAAGTATCTATTCACACAGAAAGAGCTAAACTTACGACAGAGATGGTGGATGGAACACTTGAAGGACTACGATTTCGAGCTACATTATCATCCGGGTAAGGCTAACCTTGTAGCCGACGCGTTGAGTCGAAAATCTTGTCATCTTGCTATTCTAGCCGTGTTTGGTTGGAAGTCCATGGAGGACTTGGGTCCATTCTTGTTGCATGCCGAAGAGGTTGGAGAGCAAGGCACGCTGTGCAATTTGTCTATTCATTCGGAGCTATCACGTTGGGTTATTGAGGCACATGCCGATGATTCAGAGGCTTCAGAGTTTCGAGCATGCGTGTTAGGGTTGGATGATCCATGTCGATACTAGTTTGCATTTCCGTGGTCGATTGTTTGTTCCTTCGTCTTGCCGTGGAGGTATTCTACACGCGTTTCATCATTCGCCATTAGCTGTTCATCCAGGAGGCACGAAGATGTATCATGATCTTAGACATCAGTTTTGGTGGCCGGGAATGAAGAGAGACGTAGCCGTGTTCGTGTCCAAATGCCTTACTTGCCAGCAAGTGAAGGCCGAGCATCACCGCCCTGCCGGTCTAGTTCAGCCGTTACCTATTTCCGAGTGGAAATGGGAGCACGTGACGATGGACTTTGCTTCGGGGTTTCCTCGATCGCCGGGTGGTCAAGACGCTATTTGGATTATCGTTGACCGTTTGACGAAGACTGCTCATTTCTTGCCGATTCGGGTTGCTCAGTCTGTTGACTCTTTGAGCCGGTTGTATATTCGAGAGATTATTCGACTTCATGGAGTTCCGTCTTCCATCGTATCCGACAGAGATCCTCGATTCACTTCTCGTTTTTGGCGTAGTTTGCAGACTTCTCTCGGTTCGAAGCTCATGTTCAGTACCACATTTCATCCTCAGACCGACGGTCAGTCTGAGCGTACGATACAGATTTTGGAGGATATGCTACGAGCTTGTGTGTTAGACTTTCAGGGAAGTTGGGTTGACCATTTGCCGTTGATCGAGTTCGCCTACAACAATAGCTACCATTCGAGTTTGGGTATGGAACCTTTCGAGGATTTGTATGATAGACCTTGTCGTTCGCCCGTTTGTTGGTTGGATGTTGGTGAATTCGCTATTGTTGGGACGGAGATGACGCAGCAGATTACCGAGCAGATCAAGACGATACGCCAGAGATTGCTTACGGCACATATTCGTTACAAAAGTTATGCGGATAAACGCTGCACTCCTTTGTCGTTCGAGGTTGGTGACCATGTGTTTCTTAAAGTTTCACCTCGTCGTGGTATTTCGCGCTTTGGGAAGAAGGGAACGTTAACCCCACGTTTCATCGGTCCATTTGATATCATCGAGAAGATTGGAGAGGTGGCTTATCGGCTTGCATTGCCTTCGAATATTTCAAATGTCCATGACGTTTTCCACGTGTCTATGTTGCAGAAATATGAGCCCGATCCTTCGCATGTGATTGATTGGTCAAACATTGAGCTTGAAACCGATGTTTCTTATGAATAAAGGCCCATTCGTGTTTTGGATTCGCGGGAGCAAGTGTTGCGAGGAAAGACTATCCCACTTTTGAAGATTCTTTAGAACAATCACGGCATTGAAGAAGCTACATGGGAGCGAGAGGAAGAGATGCGCCTTAAGTACCCCGAATTATTTTGATTTTTGGCTTGTTTGATTTGATTTGTATTGAACGATTTGACTCCTACCATAAGGATATTTCGGGGACGAAATTCTTTTAAGGTGGTTGAGATGTAACACACCGTATTTTGATACGATTATTTTAAAGTTTAATAAACCGAATATCCGTTATTTAGACCTTCGTTGATCGTTTGATTCGTTTTAGTATCGATTGGATGAGTGAGGAGGGTCGTGGGAGAGCCTTAGACGTTCATTTTGATGCGTGGGACGTTGGAAAAGCGTTTGGAGATGCGTTGAGATGATCCGGGAGCATTTAGGCAAAATTTTGGAAAAATCTGGGTTGGTCGTCCGGACCATACCCTGGGCTCGTCCGGACCACGCTGACAGAAAGATGAATTTTGGTTCAGGTGATGTTCGTCCGGACCATCCTCTTTCCTCGTCCGGACCATGGGTTTCGTCCGGACGAAACTCATTGGTCGTCCGGACCAAGGCTTCCGAAGCAGTTTTGGTTCTTTTCTGGTGGTGTCGTCCGGATGACACCTCACCTTCGTCCGGACGATGGTCGGCTGGAACTTCAAAATTTGCATTTAATGAGGGGTATTTTGTTCATTTTGCCTATGGGGCTATATAAGGCTTGTATAATTCGGTTTTCCTCACAAACCCTCATATCTCTCTCTCTCTAATTTGCTATCATCTCTCTCCCCTCTCTCCTACAACCTCCATTGGAGACCAAGTGAAAATCTTGGATTTGAAGGCCTTAGAAGTCTTGAATCAAGAAAGTCCGAGAAGTAACGGTGATCTACGGCTCCCGATCTACGCGTGACATACCAAGGTTTCGTCGCTCCTTAAATTTCGGATTTTGGGAAAACTTCTCGAGGTAGGAAATGTTTATTATTTGGGATGTTCTTGATTGTGCCACTTCCCTTTCCTTTGTCTTAGTCTCAATTTTAGTTAATTTCATGTCTAGATGTGTAATCTCGAAATTGACTTAGGGTTGGTCTTAAATCATGAAATTAGTTGAGGGCTTGTGTGTCCCTAGTGTTTAATTACATTTTCATGAAGTCAATTCCATGTTCAAGTGTTTTGGGTGAAAACCCCCAAATTTGGAAAACCCTAGATTTTTATAAATTAGGGCTTTTGAGGAATAAATGGTTTCATGATATAATTGAAGGGATATTCATGCAATTGAGCACATTTCATGTCAAATTGACGTATTGATCATATATGGAAAATCATGAGGTGGTGTGTGGGTGTCACATGGTATCATTAAGTCATGCATGGAGTTGAATCGGAACACATGGCATTGATGTGAATTTACTAGCATTGGCTAGGATTGGTAATATGACGGACTCAATGATCGAAACACTATAACGTACATGATTGATACAATTGACTAGCTTTGGCTAGGTGACATAACGATAGGGGTTTGATTGATCTTGTATACGGAAACGGACTTATGACGGGGTTTTCGGGATGGTCACGCCATCCACGACATTGTGCACAATGGGGGTTACTTGGCCCTCCCAGCGATTACTTGGGGAAAGACGGACAGGATGGTTAGTGGGTTTGGCCGCCTACTAGACTATTCCTACCCTATCAAATGTTACACGACACGTTGGACTAGGATAGCCCGGAGTGGACTTATGATGGGACTCCTTGGCGTATCCATGATTACGAAACACGATGGTTGAACAATTTGAATAACTTGGGTTGGACTTATGATGGGATCCCAAGGGTTATTCATAATATGAACTCAAAGAATAATGTGGTGAACGTTTATGCATTTATATGAAGGAAAGAGGATGGTAACACATATGCATATTCTTAAGCACTTGTATAGTGGCTTTGGTAATGTCTCTTGTATATGGTTGTGTGATTGAGTCACATCTTAGAAGTGGATCATTGCCATTGTTATGTTTAGTACCTATGCATGTGTTGCATACCCAACATTCACACACTCGTTCACGCCGGTCTTGAGCATGCTAGGTAATAGGTATTTCTTACTTTGGCGTGATACGCCCTTATTTTTCTTCACAGGTTGTGATCCTTCTTTGGGAGGTTTGGATGCTTGAGGCATTTGGAAAAGATTCGAAAGAAGTCCCCTTCTTCTTTATTTTGTTAAATTTTGAGGCTCTTGGAGCTTGTAATAGAGTAGGAAAAAACTTGTAAGGTTTTGACTAGCACTTCTCTTTCTCCCTAACTCTATGGTTTGGATTTGGTCGGTAATAATTTAAACTCATGTCTGGATTTTCATATTTGTGTGTGGTTGGGAATGATTGGTACTTAGATATTTGTTAATGTAGTGATGATCCATTGTTGTTCACTATTTTTAAATGATTAAAAAAAAGGTTTGAAAATCCGGGGCATGACATCTTGCTTGAGTCTTCACAACTATAAATCTATCTTCTAAAAACTAAAATAGTACATAGCCCGATAGATCAATTGATCCCGGAAAACAAAATAACAAAAATAAAATTTACAATCTCCCCCTTTGTTTTTTGTTTTCGGATACATCTTTTCTATGGGCTACATCCTATCTAAGTGTTGTTGTAGAAGACTCAGAATAGCTTCGAAGATCATTAACATTACCTGCACTATAAATTGTTCCAAGAGAGCAGTAATAATTGTAACAGTATAACAATAAACGGCAGTTAAATATAGCAACATTCATTATGCATAAAAGAGGAGCAACAACTAGCAGAAACTAAGCAGTGAAATGCTAGTAAAAAAACCAAGCAAACTAGTAAACAGAAACAGGTAAAACGCAGAAGTGGTGCTATCATAAACTGAAACATACCAACAAGATAAACCAGCTGCATGGGGTGGTGCAGTCAAACATACCAATCAAAACAAACAAACAGTGGTCCAAACCAACAAACCAACAAAAACTGATGTCCGATCATCAAAAACACAACAAAGTAGGGTCCAAGAGTAGTAGTAGTCAAACAACAGAATGAAAAACTAGCCGATATCTCTCCCCCTATGGATCCGGGGAAGAAAAAAACAAACCATCGTCCCTCATCATCATAGTCATCTGGAAAAAAGCATCATCAACAACATCAGTCGCTAAGTCCGTCATCACCATCTGTATCTGCGGCCGAAGGGTAGTCCAACCCCAAGCGGTCCTCCACCCTCTGTAAACATCAGCTGATGCGGTCTATCCCTGAACGTGTATGCGTGAAGTGCTCGTCATAGCCATCTAGACGTGAGTTCAATGAAGCGAACTGCAGCTGTAGGAAATCCATGATGCCATCTACAAGAGCAGGGGCTGGAGCAGGAACTGGAATAGGTGCAGGTGCATGTCCAGAAGAAGCAGGAGCTTGACGCCACGGTGGATGATAATCTGGAGGAGGATGAAGTGATGGAAAAACAGGATGTAAAGCAGGGTAAGGAGGAGGATAGTTTGACTCTTCAAGACCAGGACCAGAAACTTCCCCTATCCTAGAAAGCGATGCATGCTCAGTAACTCTAGAAATATCACGCTTCAGATACAAGCGAGGCTCATCCGGAATAATAGGTACGTTATGAGCCTGCAGAAAACGTGTGGCAGTGGATAGGAAAGGCACACCAGCAGTGCCATGTGGGTACATAGAGTAGTTATAAATCGTCCACCACATACGTGAAGCCAGGTCAAAAGAGAATCCTCTACCAATACCGTACAACAACTCGACACGAGGAGTAGGAATGCCATGTATATGATCAGTGGGATTAACAATCGAACAGACAATTTTATTGAGTAGACGGTAATGCGGGGAAAGATGACTGTGTACAATTGGAATGACAGAACTACCAATGCCATTAGTAATTTCGTTAACAATATCAGCCATGGTAGGAGTAAACTGAACAGGCAGTGGACACTGAGGATTTTGTACGATAGGCAGATTTAAAAAAGTTCGGATAGCATCCGCAGAAAAAGTAACCCGCACACCTCTAACTTAGGAGGAAAATGATTGATTGTCAGTATTGACGGAATTCCTATTAGCTAAGAATTCAACCACTAGGATAGGCAAACCATACTCGTGCCCCGAGCAAGCTCCTAACCAACCTCGCAATGCAAATTGGTCGGTGAGACCAACCGAGGCAAACTCAGATATGACTGTATTGTGTTCAACTAATTTAAGACCCTTACGCATGAATAACTCATACATTTCCTTCGCCTATGAAGACGAGAAGGATTGAAACCTTAATCTAGTGTCGGCGGGTCGTTTCCAACCCCGAGGATTTGTTGAAGAACCCGACATGTTGATTGACATGATAAAGTATAGATCGAACAAAGATAGATGTAACAACTTACCAAAAAAGATTGAATCTTTCAGAGGATTTTCGGAGGCACCTTTAGAGAGAGAGAGAAATTCGGATGGAAATGGCTGAAAAATCGCATTTTGTTTATATATCACCCGGCGCCAAGCGGCGCCATGGCGCTAGCGACGCCCGTGTCAGTGCTGCGCGGCACCGTGGCACTATCGACGCCCGTGGCGCTGTGTGGTGCCATGGCACTGTCGGCATGCGAGGTTCAGTTTAGGCGACAGATTGGAAAATATGTCACTACAGCAAATGTATTTAGCCAAATAATCTATCTAGACACCAAAAAATAAATAAAAAGAATATATAACTCAACTTAGTACCCTTTCAGGATCAGTGTGAGCAAATCGCGCAATCGAAGTGTCAGTGACTATGTCCATCAGAACATTCAGAGGAGATATATTCACACTACAAAAGACACAAAAATAAAATTTGGAACAAAACATAAACAAAACAAAATAAAATTGGCTATTGATTAAATTTAGGCTTTGGGAACGATAAAGATCAAGCCGATGAACTTTCTCAAATTTTCAAAACGAAGTGCATCGAGGGGTTTGGTCAATATGTCCGCCTTTTGATCTTGTGTCGGGATAAAATCAAGGTTAACAATGCCATCCTCAACCAGATCACGAATGAAATGGTGACGGATATCAATATGTTTGGTTCTCGAATGTTGAACCAGATTTTTAGATATATTGATGGCACTAGTATTGTCGCAGAACACGGTCATCACACTTTGCGATATGCTATAATCAGCAAGCATTTGTCGCATCCATAGTAATTGGGTGCAATAACTACCTGCAGCAATGTATTCGGCCTCTGCAGTAGATAATGACACGCAGTTCTGTTTTTTGCTGTGCCACGACACAAGACAATTTCCCAAATAAAAACATCCCCCTGATGTACTTTTTCGATCGTCTATGCAACCATCCCAGTCGGCATCCGAGAAGGCATCCAGGTCAACTAGAGTTCCTCGAGGATAGAACATGCATAAAGAGACAGTCCCTTTAATATATCGTATAATTCTTTTAACTGCTGAGACATGTGATTCTTTAGGATCTGATTGATACCTAGCACATACTCCAACACTATATGAAATATCCGGACGACTAGAAGTAAGATAGAGAAGGCTACCTATCATACTACGATAATAGGTAGGATCAACGCTGACTCCTTCCAGGTCCCGGGATAGTTTAAGTGTAGTAGCCATTGGAGTACGTGTAGACTTATCATCATTCAACCCAAATTTCTTTACCAACTCACGTGCGTACGTGGATTGAGAAATAAAGATGCCGTCGTCTTCCTGCTTCACTTGAAAGCCCAAAAAATAAGTCAACTTTCCCATTAGACTCATTTGAAATTCATGTGCCATTTGAGCACCAAATTGATGGGAATATGACTCACAAGTATATCCGAACACGATATCGTCGACATAGATTTGTGCAATTAATACGTCATTTTCTATTTTTCTCAAGAACAGTGTCCGGTCTACTCCCCCTCAAATGAAGCCGGTATTTAATAGATAATCATTTAAGCGATCGTACCAAGCTCGAGGAGCTTGTTTTAATCCGTATAAAGATTTCCGAAGACGGTATACATGATTTGGGAGTTGAGGGTCAATGAAGCCTTTAGGTTGTTCCACATAAACCTCTTCTTGTAGGTCGCCATTTAAGAACGCACTTTTAACGTCCATTTGAAACAGTTTAAATCCGAAGTGCGGGGCGATCCCAAATAGTAATCTAATCGACTCAAGCCGAGCCATAGGAAAAAATGTTTCATCGTAGTCTATGCCTTCTATTTGTGTATAACCCTGAGCTACAAGATGAGCTTTGTTTCTAACCACAATATCATCGGCATCCTTCTTATTCTTGAAAATTCATTTCGTACTGATGACATTGACGTGAGATGGACGTGGGACAAGATACCACACATCATTTCTAGTGAATTGTTTCAATATCTTGCATTGCTCCAATCCAATGCTCATTTGATAGGGCTTCTTCCACCTTTTTAGGTTCAAATGTGGAAGTGTAACACACAAAATTGATTTCATTATTTCTTTTGCTGCGAGTCCTAACACCTTCAGTAATATCTCCAATTACTTGCTCTGAAGGGTGATACTTCTTCATTCTGGATGAAGGTTCCCTAGTGGATCGATTTAGTTTATGATTGCCCAATTCAGGGTCTACGACAGGCTCACTAACAGGTGATTCGACTTCTACAGTCTCCTCATCATCAAGAGATTCTCCCCCTGAAACAGTGACGGGGTCTTCATTTACTGGAGATGCCGTAGACTCTCCCTCAATATAATCACCACTAGAGGAACTATCCTCAAAAATATCCCAATTTTCATTGTTTTCTACGTTTCCGGGCATAGACTCATCAAGTGTAGAATCATCCACCACAACATTAGCGGACTCCACCAAGGTAGAAGTTCTAAGATTGTAAACCCTTTAAGCACGACTGGTGGTGGAATATCCTAGAAAAATACCTTCATCACTTTTACTATCAAATTTTCCAAGAGATTCACCATCTCTCAGAATGTACCATTTACAACCAAAGATTTTAAAGTATTTCACTGAAGGCCTTTTTCCATTCCAAATCTCGTAAGGAGTCATTGTAGTTCCGGGCCTTACATACACACGATTGCTAGTGTAGCAAGCATTGTTTATAGCCTATGCCCATAGATTTCTGGTAACATTCTTCGAATGAAGTAACACCCTTGCCATTTCCCGAAGGATTCTATTCTTTCTTTCCACAACCCCGTTTTGCTGGGGAGTGCGAGGAGCAGAAAATTCATGCTTTATGCCTTTTTTATCGCAAAGCGTTCAATATCAGAATTTTTGAACTCCCTTCCTCTATCGCTCCGGACTCGAGTAATACTTAAGCCTTTTTCAGTTTGTAATCGAAGACAAATAGACTTAAAACAGTCATAGGCATCAGACTTTTCTCTTAAATATCCGACCCAAGAGAATCTAGAAAAGTCATCCACTATGACCAAAATGTATCTTTTTCCTCCTAAGCTCTCTGTACGAGAGGGACCCATAAGATCTATGTGTAAGAGTTCCAAGCGTTTAGTTGTTGCAACGATGTTAGTCTTTTTGTGTGGGCTTTTAGTTTGTTTTCCTTTCATACATCCCCCACAAACAAGACCTTGGCCATTGGCCAATTTTGGAATGCCTCTAACAACCTCATTTTTTGTGATGCGATGAAGATCTGAGAAATTCACGTGGCCCAAGGGTTTGTGCCACAATTCAACATCATCCAATAATACGCGATGACACACAGTAGATGGGATCGTTTCAACACAATAGCAGTTATCGACAGATCTAGATCCCTTAACTATGCACTCACGGGTAGAATCAAATATTGAGCAATGATCTTTTGAGAATTTCACTTCATATTGATCATCACAAAATTGCTCAATGCTTAATAGATTAGCTTTAAGTCCTTCCACGTACAGAACATCAGGTAGAGCCGAAAAAACAGGAATAGAAACTGTGCATTTACCCATTATTTGGCCTTTATTACCATCACCAAAAGTGACAAGGCCATGGGCATAGTCTTCTAAGGACACAAAAAAAGATTTATCGCCACTCATATGCCTCGAGAAGCCACTATCAAGATACCAGGAAGATGAATGGTGAGCATTATAAGCTATGTGTGCAACAAAACACGGTGAAGCCCTAGGTTTCCAGATTTTATGATCCTTCATTATTTTGTGCATATCCTGGGCAAAAACAGATAATTTCTGAACTTCATCAAAAAAATAAGTAGCTTGTTTTTCAAAGTCATTGAAGTTTTCAGAAATGGTCACCTTATTATTGAGTGGGAGGACAAATCGACCTTTATTGGGTCTTCCCGAAGTGGGTCGACCTCTCTTAAATTGTGCATCATTTTGAAGCTTATAGCAAAATGGTCGAATGTGGCCACGACCACCACAATGGTGACAAATAAACACTCTCCTAGAAATTGTTTTGTTCCTTTGAGTATTTTCTTTATGAATAGGTCGAGTAGGCGTACTCGACTCTCCCTTGACCAGTACAATTTCTTTAGACTTGTTTTTGCTCGAGTGAGGCTCACTCGGTAAATTGTCGAGAAAACCCAAGCCACTTCTTTTTCGGAAAATTGGAGTCAACTGAGTAATGTGTTCAGTACACTTACTTCTTTTTATCATCTCATTTGACTCGAGAAGATGTTTTTCCAGGTTTTCTATTTTTGACAAGGATACTTGAAGTTTATCTAAGGCCTCTTTACGCTCACCATCACATACTGTAAATTTTTCGTTCAAAAGTTCGGTCTTCCTCTTGACTTCATCTAGTTCTAAATTTTTAGACTCTAAGTTAACCCTAAGAGAAGTCAACTCCTCATCTCTCTTTTTAACTTGAGTAATGAGCTCGATCTTCTTTTTCTTGTTTTTAAAACACTCCTTGTACAATAGATCATAAGCCTCATGTATTGACTCAATTTCATCATCTTCATTATTGTCATCGTGATCGCTCGAAGAGTCAATTGAAGTAAGAGAAAATGATTCGACTGGAGTTTCAGTTCGGGCAGCTAAGGCAGTGAAATTGGTGGATTCAGATTTGGAGCTGGAATCATCTTTATCATCCTCGCTCGAATCATCCCAAGAAACTTTGAATACCTTTTTGTTCTTTCTTTTCAGATTAGCACATTCATTTTGATAATATCCAAAACCATGACATTCACGACATTGAACACCCTGAGGTTTCTTGCCTTTGTCAAATTTAGGTTTAATGTCATTTGAGTTATTTTGGTTTTTAATGTCAGAATTTTTTGGAGCAAAGGTTTTACCAAATGACTTGAATTTTTGTGATTTGACAAATTTTCTGAATTTTTTGGCAAAGATGGCAAGCTCCTCCTCGCTCATTTCCTCGTCACTGTCGCTGGTCTCAGACACCTCTACTTGTGAAGATTTAAAGGCAATGCCCTTGTTAGATTTAGAAAAGGATTTCTTGGTCAGATGATTAAGTTCAAAAGTTTGTAGTTTTCCAACTAGTTCTTCGCAAAGCATATCATCCACTTCAGGTCGTTCTTCAATAGCCACCACCTTAGATCGAAACCTCTCAGGGAGTGACCTCAAGACCTTTCTACAGACTTGTAGGTTGGGAACGGGTTCACCAAGAGCATGGAAAGAGTTAACAATGTCACTCAGTTTGAAGATAAAGAAATCAAATGACTCATCATCAGTCATTCTAAGTTCTTCAAATCGAGTTGTGAGCATTTGAATCTTTGAAGTTTTAATAGTTTTAGTGCCCTTGTGAGTGACTTGCAGTACTTCCCAGGCTTCTTTAGCAGAAGCACAAGAGGAAATACGACTGAACTCGGATTTGCTCAGGGCACCATAAATGGCTCCTAGTGCACGTGAGTTGGCTTCAAAACTTTCATTGTCCCCGCTATTCCACTCGGAATCCAATTTAGCCCGAGGTAGCTTTGTGATAGCATCCTCGACACAAGGTGGTTCATATCCGTACTGAACCAACCTCCAAACCCTAACGCCTAAGGAACTGAGGTGTGTTCTCATACGAGCTTTTCAGTATGCATAGTCATTTCTATCAAAGTACGGGGGCCTCGAATTAGAGGCTCCCTCTCTAGGTGCTTGCGAACTCACGGTTAGTGATCAGACTCGGACGGTGAAGTCCCAAAAAGACCAACTTGGCTCTTATACCAATTGAAATTATAGCAAAAGTCTAAACTAACCTAGAGGGGGGGCGGTGAATAGGTAAGTTATTAAAAACTTTAAGCTTATTAAAAAAAACTTGTTAAGTTATTTTGCATTACGTGGAAAAAGATTTAGGGTCAGAATAAACCTAAACCAAAAACTACGGGCCCTAGTCTACTATTTTATTGCAATTACCAAATAAGGTTCAACAGGTTACAAGACAGAAGGCGAATAACACTGAAACCCTAATTCTTACCCCTGCTGACGTAGTTCTCCCGAACTCCTTATCTTGGCCTATTGCAAACCACGAGCTAAGCTGCTCGATCTCCGAATCTGTGCCGGCTCCAAGTTCCCTTGGCCTCAATAGTAGATAGGCGATGCAATTATACAATGAAAATCAAATGCATTAATAAAATGCTTAAAACCAATCAATACAAGAATCACTTCTTCAATCGATACACAAATGAAAAACGGTAAAGTTTTTCTTAAATTAATATGAAAGATTCTAGATCGAATCAATGAAACACAAGGAACAAATTCCTACGAAAACAAGTCAAATTAATAAACACAAAAACACAAAAACACTTTAGGAAGTTTTTCACAAAATATTATTTTGATTATTGTGTTTTAAAGTTTAACTAAAACAAGGATTCAACATACTACAAAAACATTATTGAATTCAATTAAGATTTTAAATAAAAACATTTTTTAGGATTTCTTGAATTCAAAAACATAAAAC
>NMUG010001635.1:0-17440 GCA_002855965.1 Monotropa hypopitys | reverse complement strand
GCCAAGATATCTAACCAAGGTGTGTAAACATAGTACAAGGGACAACAAAGAAGGGTGTCCACAAAATCTATCGAAAGGGTTCTTTCATTGTTCCGAGGATCACACACTATCAAGTGCCAAAAGGGATTTCCTAACAAGTCTATCCCAATATGATTTAGATCATCAGTCTTACCTTTATTCCACTTCCTTTCCAAGGTGTCATATGTTTGAGTTATCATTTGGTTTATTGATCGCATCATAACAAGTGCGAGGTATTCCATAACAAGTATATCCCATAAGTGTTTTATTGTTAATTCCGATAAATCTCGGGATCCCTAAAAATCAAGTCCATCCCATATTTATCTATAGCTCACCAATGGTATGAATCCCGGAATCCCTAAAAATCAAGTCCATTCCGTATTCTTCCATAGCTTGCTAAAGTGGTATGAATCCCAGAATCCCTAAAATCAAGTCCATTCCGTATTCATCCAAGTATCGTTGTAACATTGATAGGGCAAGGTTGGTCTAGTAGCTCGTCAACACACTAGCCAAACCTAATCCGTCTTCCCCAAAGGCAGTTTGGGAGGGCTCACGTAGCCCCCTTTGTGCACAAAGTCGTGGATGGAGCGACCATCCCGGGAATCCCTAAAAGTCAAGTCCATTCCCGCATAAGAACATATCAATCTCGTATCGTTGTTACAAGTATTATCCTGGGAGTCCCTAAAGATCAAATCCACTCCCGCATAAACATCGCAAGTTTACTATGCCAAGAATCCCTACAATCAAGTCCATTCCCGCATAGAAACTAGTCCGTATTTTCGTTGGCCACCAATCGCATTCTTGAGTCGTCGATCCCATTTTCATTCCATAATTTACATGTGATGGATTCAAGGTTGAGTACGAGTAGCCCTCGTGGGGCACATCCCCACTATTGAGAGTTCATTTAATATTTTAGACAGATTGTCATTTTCCCACCTTTCAACCTCAACCTTGACCACGTTAAGGAGGACTAACCACAATGTCCTCTTTTCCAAGTTGATCATCAAACTCAATGTCAACGCCAACAAACCCAAGTAGTATCAATGGGGGAGTTTATGCCTCTAACCTCGGCAACGCCAAGGGAGGTCCATACAACCAAGTGAAGTCGTCACAATTTCATTTACGGTTTACCTCAAAGGGTCCATATTCATTAATTTGTGATACTCAACCCATCGCGACTCAACCCAAGTCTTACGACTTACTCAACGAGGTCAAATTCTCCCAAAGGCCCATTTGCGATTTGCTAAGTCATTTTATCGAACATGTGGCGTCTAAGAATTTAGAGGTGACCGACTAGTCGCATATCCACAAATCAACACTCATGACATCGACCCAAGTTCATGTGATTTTACCAAGGGATTTCGTCCTAAACCCAAATGCTATGCAATCACAATTTTATAAGAATCTAGGTATGACTATAGGAATCACACACACACGCACATATTTGATAAAGATCAAGAATTTACCCACCGGAGCAATTGCCGGAAAGTCGCTGGAAAAGTCGACACCGCACCAACGCAAGTCAAACCCACCATCGCGTAGATCTCCTTATTTCCTAAGACGTTCTTGAAGGCTGCCGATCCAAAAGCCTTCGCCGGAATGTCGCCGGAATCCCAAAAGTCGCCGGGTGACGGAGCTATGGTGGTTGCCGGATATCTCTTGGTGAGGAGAGCAATGTTTCTCCTTGAAGAAACTACATCCAAGGCTTGGAAGGCTGCCAATTTGTAGAGAGAGGGAGATTTTTAGAGAGAGGGGAAGAGAACCCGTTTTTAGGGTTAGAGAGAGGGAGTGAGATGTCAAAAATGTGTTCTGTACCATTCTCTACATAAAAATCGACTATATACACGCCCATGGGAAAGACTAAAATGCCCTTAAAACGTTCCCCAAAACTCCTCCCCGAAGCATCATTTCGAAATGCATAAGGAAGCACATATCGAAATATGTGTGAAGGAAAACTGAGCAGAGGGCATTTCATATCGAAATGAAAGGAAGAAAAGGGGTGCTACATATCGAAATATAGCCTCAAAAGAGGGCAGCCAGGACCTTATATCGATATAAAGAAGGGTGGAAGAGACCTTATTTCGATATAAAAATCTGCTGTGTGAAACTCAATGTTGGCTGAGAGTATTTTGGCCGTAACTTATTGGTCCGAACTCCGATTGACACGATTCAAGTTGCGTTGGATTTCTAATGAAATTATCTACAACATTGATGAAGAGTACAGGTAAAATTTCAAAACATCTCAGGGACATAATGGGCCTAGAAGGGCCTCGGCCGATTGCTGGAACGACCAAAAACCATACCAACTCAATACCGAGGGTTCTCACTATTCTTAAACTACTAGAAAATCATCTATCGAGCCCCGGACTTCATTGATTATATAAAAATATACATTTTCCTTAAAAAACATTTACGTTTCTAGGTCGTTACATCTCATACCCCTTAAAGAAATTTCGTCCTCGAAATTAGACAAGACAAGGAAGGGGATGCAAACCGTGCCACCGACTAACGAGACCAACGTATTCATTCCTCCATGATCGAATCGAAACCAAAACTTACTTACACAACAAACTCCTCAAGAGTTGGATCCCAACAAGAACGATAGGCAGGTCAACTAAAACACGTGAATCCGATACGGGCGTTCGAATGCTCAATCCCACATAATTATTACTTCGACATCCGGTGATTCATCCACGAGAGTTATTAAGGAGAGTGATGTAAGGATTTTGATCGAGGAGCACCAACATGAGAAAACCAACGTGGCACACTAAAGAAAAAGACAACTCTCGATAAGGTGTGGACACGCCGACACACACACAAAAAAAGGATCTTGTCAAAGATACAAGTGACGGAGGATCCCGGAAAAGATTAATCTTCTCAAGAGTAAGAAGCCAACAATCTTCTTACAACAACCTTTACAACGAGGAACGAATCGGTTCTACAAACTCGCACGCAAGTAATTTGAGCGTCGTCATCCACCGCAAGCCAACGATCATACTACGGATACCCCGATACATGATGATATGCTAAAGACACGCCGACACGCCAAGGACATGCCGATACTCGATAAGACCATTTGCATGAATGCCTTAGAAGATTATAACTAGCGAGGAGATGTCATCGCACCCACGCCCACGAACTAGCCAAAATGAATGCAACGCATGAATATGCTCCAAACTCTTGAGCCAAAGAATACACCACACCAAACACACACCCTAGTGTGGTAACCGTATGACCTTGATGATTTATTTTGAGATGCCCCGGCCGGTAGCTCTTCTCAAACCAACTCACCACGTCAAACGTATATCACATAACAAAAAAATACTCACGCAACTACGCATGCCAAAATGTGCAAGCGCCAAGCCCAAACAACATGGCATGGCACTAAACTCACAACAAGTCTAGACCACAATATGCATTCGTTCCCAACTTTCCCACGGTCAATCAAACACGCATTTCCTTGGTCCACACACGTCTATCCAACGATCAATACCACGTTCAACGCAAAGCATCACGAATGGGAAGGAGAACTTCCAATTCCACTAGGACCTCGCGACCAAAAAGGGGACAATCACATTTCAATCCAGAATACCATGACGATAGAGATTTCCACCACATGCATCAAGCAAGATGCGAGCCAAAGATATGTCATCCAAGAATCAACAAGTCTTACAACTTACATTTGAACGGAACACGACTCAGATGGAAGCCATCAAAAGTCAACAAACTTCACAACTAGTCGCAAGACAAGCACAACAAAGGCAACGGAATCAAGAGGGAACATCGATCCAATGCCCAAGAACACCAACTGGAGGAATGTTAATATATGACTCCGTCGACTCACGAATAAAGGCAAAAAGCAAGATTTGCAAGCTGAATTCATCATTCCACACTTAGAACCCTACAAACCAAGTGGCTGGATTACAAGATTTAAATTCGGGAAGTAGGTTGGAAACCAACACGCTAACCAAGACCACTGCTCGAACCATTACCCGCAACATCACACGGAAAGGAGTAGGGAAAGAATTTCTCTTTCAAAGGTGATTTCGAGATCATAGAAATATTTCTTCAAGCCAAAGACGAGAGCGTCCCGAATCGCACCTCAAGCCAACACCCAAAACAACTCTAACACTTCAACTTAGTTTTACGACCAATCTAAACTAAGGTGATCTTGCCAAAAATTTGTGACCAATGGGTCATACCCCTTAAAGAGAACTATCCCAAAATTTCAGCAACACTTCAAGGTTCTTTCACAAAACTATGGAAAGACTTAAACTCAAACGGATCGATATGCTTAAATCCCAATAGGCTCAAGGGAACTCATGCCCTAACAACAACAAAAATTTAGTCAATTCTCCCAAACTTAAGAGATTTCAATAGGGAATTTTAACACCATCTATAACCGAGTCACAAGAGACTAAACATACCATGATGCCAAAGCCAAACTCAAACTCTCCAATTTACAAGGTACATATGACCGATATGATAAGATATGGGATAAAACTGACGATGAAACTAAAGCCAATCTACATGTCAGGTCCACAGACGAAGGACTAAAGCGACATGCCACCACAATCAAGTTTCCACCTCCCGACCAATGGGGCAAGGAACAACACAAAGATTTCTAGACAACACCAATGATTTCTTTCTCAATACAGAATCCCCAACGGGCACAATAATTCAATCTCGCAAGGAGATATGACCACCAGGTCATACCCCTTAAAAGAAGACACTAGAAAAATATCAGTAATGCCTCAAGATTTCTACCGAATTCAAAAAGGAAACACCTACTCGAATGAACCCTAAGGCCCATTTTACCAACAACTATACGAATGTTAATACCCCGATCATGGAAGAACAACCAACTTTAAAACAAAAGGGTTCCAATAGATATCACTAATCACTAAACCAAAGCCAAGGTCTCCAAAATTTTAATTCAGTGTGCCGACCAAACCCAAGTTCTGCCTCACTATCGGCGAGACGAAGAATATACACAATAATAATCCTCAAACACTCCTACAAATCTCGTCTTACTACAAACCACCTACTCAACTCTAAAGGCACAAAGGAGCCCAAAACCCAATAATAACCACAAAGATGCATCAAGACCACCCGGAGTGAAGCCACAAGAGCATACCAACACCACAAAGCAACAAGACTTGCCACAAGAGAACAACACTCTACTTCCGAAGGAAGGAACAATTCAACATTTACGGAAGGAGACAAACACGATAGATACCTCAAGGACACAAGGCCATGATGTGATAGAGCACATAAAGCACATGAACATGATCGAGTAACAGTGTAATGACCAAGAGAACCCATGGAGACTAAGTGTCTCCCCACGGTTCCAAGGTATTCGAACCGAAAGCTCTGATATCAAGTTGTCACGCCCCGGATTTTCAAACCTTTTTTTTAAAACAATTTAAATAAAAGCAGGGGGATCAACACTTGTAGTATCTATGCACTTCATCCAAGTTCTCATTACATTCATTATACAAAATGAATAGAAAAGTGAAAGGTAGAACAAATGCCAAACGGCTACAACAGAAGTGTTGAACAGAAAAGAAAAGTGAGGGTACATCCCACCCTCGGGAGCTAACAGAAGTGTACCACAAAACCTGCTGCCAAATTTCACTGAAAACCCGAAAGCTGACTAAGCTACAAGCTCAACAACTCAGAAGAATCCCTGCAAATAACCTGAAAGGGGAGGACCACGAAGGTCTGAGCAAACCACGGCTTAGTAGATAAATTACTGACCACTACCAAACATACACGGGTGGTGCATGCCTAGGAGGGGCCAGCACAAGTAGAAGCTACAAAGAACTAGACAGTAGTGGGAACAACGATAGTAAAGCTGTAAAGAACAACACAAGTAGTAAAACAAGAGAGAGAAGGCGACGCAAGCAGAAAAAGGGCGACCTAGCTATAGGTCCGTCAACTAGCCTCCTCAAGTACACGGAAGTAAAAGTGTCAAGCCTAATAGCTAATCCAACTCACACTCAAATCGTCACAACCAACTCTCTACTAAGGGCAAGAGGTCCACCATCAAGTACTAAAACCGAAAAAGGACTAAAGTGCACGTAGTGTAAGACTAGCACAAGACAACAGGGACAAAGGCATATTGTCGACAAGTGTGTCTAACCCAAACCGTAACTTCAAATGAACACCAAAGGCACAACCTTCCAAGTCCGATTAAAACGACCTCAAATCTCGACTCAACAAACCTTACTACTAAAATCCAACAACTCCAAGGATCTACTAAGGATCCCGACCAAATACTATGCCAAGATATCTAACCAAGGTGTGTAAACATAGTACAAGGGACAACAAAGAAGGGTGTCCACAAAATCTATCATAAGGGTTCTTTCGTTGTTTCGAGGATCACACACTGTCAAGTGCCAAAAGGGATTCCCTTACAAGTCTATCCCAATATGATTTAGATCATCAATCTTACCTTTATTCCACTTCCTTTCCAAGGTGTCATATGTTTAAGTTATCATTTGGTTTATTGATCGCATCATAACAAGTGCGCGGTATTCCATAACAAGTATATGCCATAAGTGTTTTATTGTTAATTTCGATAAATCTCGGGATCCCTAAAAATCAAGTCCATCCCGTATTTATCTATAGCTCACCAATGGTATGAATCCCGGAATCCCTAAAAATCAAGTCCATTGCGTATTCATCCATAGCTTGCTAAGGTGGTATGAATCCCGGAATCCCTAAAATCAAGTCCATTCCGTATTCATCCAAGTATCGTTGTAACGTTGATAGGGCAAGGTTGGTCTAGTAGCTCGTCAACACACTAGCCAAATCTAATCCGTCTTCCCCAAAGGCCGTTGGAAGGGCTCACGTAGCCCCCTTTATGCACAAAGTCGTGGATGGAGCGACCATCCCGGGAATCCCTAAAAGTCAAGTCCATTCCCGCATAAGAACATATCAATCTCGTATCGTTGTTACAAGTATTATCCTGGGAGTCCCTAAAGATCAAGTCCACTCCCGCATAAACGTCGCAAGTTTACTATGCCGAGAATCCCTACAATCAAGTCCATTCCCGCATAGAAACTAGTCCATATTTTCGTTGGCCACCAATTGCATTCTTGAGTCGTCGATCCCATTTTCATTCCACAATTTACATGTGATGGATTCAAGGTTGAGTACGAGTAGCCCTCGTGGGGCACATCCCCACTATTGAGAGTTCATTTGATATTTTAGACGGATTGTCGTTTTCCCACCTTTCAACCTCAACCTCGACCACGTCAAGGAGGACTAACCACAATGTCCTCTTTTCCAAGTTGATCATCAAACTCAATGTCAACGCCAACAAACCCAAGTAGTATCAACGGGGGAGTTTATGCCTCTAACCTCGGCGACGCCAAGGGAGGTCCACACAACCAAGTGAAGTCGTCACAATTTCATTTATGGTTTACCTCAAAGGGTCCATATTCATTAATTTGTGATACTCAACCCATCGCGACTCAACCCAAGTCTTACGACTTACTCAACGAGGTCAAATTCTCCCAAAGGCCCATTTGCGATTTGCTAAGTCATTTTATCGAACATGTGGCATCTAAGAATTTAGGGGTGACCAACTAGTCGCATATCCACAAATCAACACTCGTGACATCGACCCAAGTTCATGTGATTTTACCAAGGGATTTCGTCCTAAACCCAAATGCTATGCAATCATAATTTTATAAGAATCTAGGTACGACTATAGGAATCACACACACACGCACATACTTGATAAAGATCAAGAATTTACCCACCGGAGCAATTGACGGAAAGTCGCCGGAAAAGTCGCCACTGCACTGCCGCAAGTCAAACCCGCCATCGCGTAGATCTCCTTATTTCCTACGACGTTCATGAAGGCCGCCGATCCAAAAGCCTTCGCCGGAATGTCGCCGGAATCTTAAAAGTCACCGGGTGACGGAGCTATGGTGGTTGCCGGATAGCTCTTGGTGAGGGGAGCAATGTTTCTCCTTGAAGAAACTCCATCCAAGGCTTGGAAGGCCACCAATTTGTAGAGAGAGAGAGAGAGATTTTTAGAGAGGGGGGGAGAGAACCCATTTTTAGGGTTAGAGAGAGGGAGTGAGATGTCAAAAATGTGTTCTGCACCATTCTCTACATAAAAATCGACTATATATGCGCCCATGGAAAAGACTAAAATGCCCTTAAAATGTTCCCCAAAACTCCTCCCCGAAGCATCATTTCGAAATGCATAAGGAAGCACATATCGAAATATGTGTGAAGGAAAATTGAGCAGAGGGCATTTCATATCGAAATGAAAGAAAACAAAGGGGTGCTACATATCGAAATATAACCTCAAAAGAGGGCAGCCAGGACCTTATATCGATATAAAGAAGGGTGGAAGAGACCTTATTTCGATATAAAAATCTGCTGTGTGAAACTCAATGTTGGCTGAGAGTATTTTGGCCGTAACTTATTCGTCCGAACTCCGATTGACACGATTCAAGTTGCGTTGGATTTCTAATGAAATTATCTACAACATTGATGAAGAGTACATGTAAAATTTCAAAACATCTCAGGGACATAATGGGCCTAGAAGGGCCTCGGCCGATTGCCGGAACGACCAAAAACCATACCGACTCAATACCGGGGGTTCTCACTATTCTTAAACTACTAGAAAATCATCTATCGAGCCCCGGACTTCATTGATTATATAAAAATATACATTTTCCTTAAAAAAACATTTACGTTTCTAGGTCGTTGCATCTCATACCCCTTAAAGAAATTCCGGCCGGGCGTTGAGGTGATGGCTGATAAAGTCTGGATCTACGCCTGGCATCTCATAAGGTGTCCAAGCGAACACTTCAATATTTTTCTTCAGGAGGTTGATGAGATCCTCCTTTTCAGTTTCGGCAAGCTGAGAGCCGACAATAAAGAAGTGCTCTGGATCCTCGGCGCTCAGAGGGACGGTAACAAAGTCCTCAATAGATTTGGCCGAGGCACTTGTACCGATGTCCTCCAGCACCGGCTGATCTGGAACCTCCACCCAATGAACTTGCTCAGAGGTGACTTTCCCTTTGACAACAACGATATAGCACTGCTTCGTCGAGGTTTGGTCTCCCCTAAGCTCCTCCACACCTTTGCTGCCGATAAATTTGATGACCTGGTGGTATGTGGAAGTCACCCCCTTGATACTATGGACCCAGGTTCGGCCCAGAATAGCGTTGTAAGGTGAGGGGACGTCGACCACCACAAATTCCACCTCGGTAGTGACCGAACCGATGGTCACTGGGATTAGCATTTTGCTGAGCGGCCAGACAGATGCCGTGTTGAATTTTACTAGTGGCACATCGGTCGGTAGTAAATCTTCTGCCTCGTACCCCATTTTCTTGAACAGGGAATAATACATGACGTCTGCCGAACTACCGAGGTCAATGAGGACCCTTCGGACCTGGCAGTCGGCAATCTGTAGGGTGACGACTAGCGTGTCGTCGTGAGGGTGCTGAACCCTTTCTGAATCCCTATCTGAGAAGGTTATGAATACCTGGAGTCCGACTTCGACTTCTTTGGCATAAGCTGGACAACAAGGATCTCCTTTGCCTCTATCTGCTGCAACTCTAACCGAAGCTGCTCCTCTCGCAGGTGATCCACCATCCCATGGATCATGTTGATGATTCGTAAGGCTGACTTGGGGTCCTCCTTCGGCGCGGCAGCTGTTTCTTCCGCATCAATGTATTCCCCAAGGTGGCCAGCAATGACCAACTCCTCGAGTAAGTCTTTGTAGCCTCGACATTTGGTTGTCAAATGACACTTCTCCTTGTGATAGGAGCACCTGAACTTGTCGTTGCCGCCTCTTTGAGCTCCCAACCGCTTCTCTGGCAATCTGAAGTACGGCTCATTTTCGATTTTGCGAAGGAGCATAAAAGTTGGCTGCTTGAAGACAGTGGTGTGGGCCACAAACTCGTACGGCTTATAGGTCTGAGGCTCTCCTGGCTGCACAATATTGGTCTCTTTCCTCGTGACCGAACTGTTATTGTTTTTGGAACCGTGGCCGGAGCACTGCTCGGCCTTACTCCTTTCTTCCTTGGCCTCCTCGAGTTTTGCGTGGAGCTCGATTCTGGCCATGAGCTCATTCATGGTTGCCGGAGGGAAGATCATCAAATCTTCGAACTCTCGGCTGGAATGGTCCAGGCCGAGTTTGAATGACGTTACTGCGATTTTTTGATCGCAGTCTTCAATCTCATTGTAGAGGTCCCAATACCGGGCTACATATTGGCGCAAAGATTCAGACCTCGCTCGCCGAAGGCCGAGGAGGGAATCAACCTCTTTCTTGACTCTGGTGCTGGTGATGAACTAGGCCAGGAAGGACGTTGATAGATCTCTCCAGGAGAAGATGGACCCTGCCGGTAGTCGGTCAAACCAAAGTAACCCAACCTCTCCTAAGCTGGATGGAAACAATTTGCACATCAAGGCATCCTCCCCCGAGTAGAGGGACATCATCTGCCTAAAGTGCACAATGTGCGTGTACGAATCCATTTTGAGATCATACTTGTTGAATTTGGAGGCTGAAAAGCCTGCTGGAGGCCTTGCAGCTTCAATCTTCCGAGTGAATGGAGTGCAGGGGATTCTATACTGTCGACACAGCTCATAGGTCCGAGCCGGTAGGACCTATTTTCTTCTCCTCTGGGTGACTTCCTGCTCTGAATGAGGTGCCTGGCTCTATCCATGACCGTTGTGCCTCCGGTCACGGATTGGTGACAACTCCCGCGCTGGGCAAGGCCTCTGAGCTAATGAGACCGCGTTGGGACCGAGGCGGTCAAAGACAGGTGGCCGACGACTCTCGGCTGAGCACTCATCCCTATGTTGGGGAGGCGAGACTCGTCGTCTGACACGTCGGTCCTCGTTGCCCCTCCGCCGGGCAGGGACTTCTTCTTCTTTCCTTCCTAGTCTGTTCAGGACCGAGGGCCTGTCCTGTTGAGACCTGCTCCTGCTCTGGGAAGGCTCTTGGTACTCTCGATCATCTTCCTCGGCACGGCTTGGTGCCACCCTTTTCTTCTGAGTGGTCTCTTTTAGCAGAGCCATCTCCCGAATGAGTGCATCAATCTGGTGGTCCCTCTGGCCCAGATCGCCCTTTAAGTGGCAGATGTACTGCCTGGTGGTGAGCTTGGTCGGAGGATCAAGGCACTCACTGGTGTGGTAGCTGGCGTCACCGGCGCAGGAACGCTCTGGAGTCTGGAGAGCAGAGTCCCCTTCCCTTGCAACTTCCTTCCCCTTAGTCCTTCGGCCATCAGAAGGGTTTCCTTTGGAGTTGTTCTGATTCTTTGAAGTCATCTTCTTGCTAGAACGGAAAGTTTGAAGGTTTGAGAAAGGGTTCCCCAGCAGAATCACCAATTGTTGGGGGGTAAGCCTTTCTTGCGGTGGTGTCTGGTTGCTAGCGGCGGAGATGAGGCTGTGGCTTGGCTGCAAACCAAGGAAATGTTAGGCTACCGGCAGATGTCGCCGGTGGACCCTCCAATGGCAAAGTCGCAAGGTTTTAGAGTGAGAAAGCAAATGGACAGAGCTTGGGCTAGAGAGAGAAGATGTATCTCTGCAATGAATGTTTCCTCTATTTATAGGACCATCAGAGAGTGAGAGACACGCGCTTCGGCGTGGGTGCACTGCTGTGCTGTGCCATAGGACAGTGTGCCTATCCCCTATGCGTGCCTGAACATCCGGCTGACAGGTCGGCTCTGACAGTGTTAGGCGACGCCGCCTGACAACATTGGGCGGCAGAAAAGCTGATAAAGCATGTCTGGCATGCTGCGGGAATCACGGAAAAGCTGATTCTTGTGTCAGGTGTGTGTCTGCCATCTGCGCAAAAAACGAGATGCTATCTCCGAGGGAATCTTTGCTGCAAACGATGTATTTGTCATGTTCGGCCAAAGAGACTCTCTTTGGTGCGGTCGGTCATTGGCAAGGAGCTGTCCCCAGGCAGTGAACCTTCCATGCCAAAGTAAGCCCCGGGGAAGCCCCCCTTGCGTCGGCCCTTGCCTCTGCTCAGTCGCATGACCTCGGCTGGCTATGCCGCTGACTGAGATCCATCCCTGGACTGTGAGGCTCCAGTGCCGGAGTGAGTCCTAGGGAGCTCCTGTCGTCGGCTCTTGGTCGCTCGGCCCCCTGATAGCTCGCCTGTGTTACGGTCCTCCCGGAGGAGGTCGTGGCTCCGACCTCTCATTAGTTCGGCCCCCAACAATCCATATGATATATACGAAGTGTACATATTTTTTGTAGGATAAAATTGGTCAAATTAAATCCTCTTTGAGTTGTCGCTTTCAGTTTTCCTTTTGGGTTCTATTTTGTTTCTAAGGCAAAACATTCTGTCTAAATTCGTTTTATCATTTTGTATTGCATCAAACCTGCATTGCTTACACTTGTGTCATTGTTATAGTCCTTGGGTTTATACAATTTGACTTTGCTTGATTTTTTTCTTCTGAGAGAACTTTGTCAAGAGGATGAGACACATAACACTTAGAAGAGAAAAACACACCCATGTCATAAATCCTTCTCCCTCCGAACAACAACACCACTACCTCAGCTCCTATCCCTTTCATATAAACCAATCTCGAGTGTGTATGTGTGTGTATGGGGGAGAACACCACCGAGAAGGTGTCCCTACTGGTCAAGACTCTTCCTCTCAACCTTCTCTTCTCCCTAAGCTACCATTGAAGAACATATTCTGTCAGTAGTGTTTTAGGGTGTGTGGGTGTGTCCTACAAAACAACAAGTAGCCATTAGGATCCTTTGTAAACTTCTGGATGCACACTGGTCTGGTTCTCCTTGTGCTTCGCAGTGTTGACAGATTTCTTTGAGAGAGTCACATAAGGACCTCTACTTTCAAAGCTCATTTGGTAACATTGTGTGGTGACAGCTTTCCTTCTTCAACCTTTTTGGCGACTGGCTCTTCGGATAGTAGGTCGTCGGCAACGGGTGTGGGATGAATGGCCGGCACTCACTCTGGAACCTTGTATGGGTACCTGCAAAGATAGAAAGGGGGTCCTCCTACTTGGTCCCTGTAAAACAAAGGTTAGTGTCCACTGATCGGTTGTGACCGATGGGGCCTCTGAAGCTTAAGTTAGTCTTTTTTAGAGAAGAAGACAAAAGACAGGTTAGTTGGGCCAGACGGTTCTCTCCGGGGACCAAATCCTGTGAACAGTACCCTTTAAGGGGTATTTATAGAAGAAGGTTGACTTGGGTCTCAAGATTGGCATGTGAACTGTGCGTCGTGGGCTCCCCCGTGTGATGTTGGTCCCGAATGCCGCACGTGTTGGGCCAAAATGGGCTAATGCAGTCGGTGGGCCGGGTCGATCGTATGGATGGGGGATCCACGAGCGGGTATGTGGCATGCTCCGTACTGAAACATTGTCGGAAGGTGGACCCTCCGCTAGATAGTCGGTCGACCGGGAGCCATGCCCTTATAATAAGGATCACATTTGATGCTCTGCCGATCGACGTGGTAGCCGGAGGTTTGGGGTCACCTGTCCGACAAGCCCTGGTTCGACCAGACGCCCTTAAGATGTCGTGTGATTTGAGCTCTGGATTGCTTCCTTTGAGACGTTGTTATGTTCTGCTGGGGGGATTGGCGGATCATCAGTCCAATCCTCTGGTCATAGGGTTTCTACCGAAGATCTGTTAGGTCGATAGGTCAGATTGTCGTGGGATCTCTAAGGTCCGGAATAGTGCTTGACTTCCTATAATGAATCCGATCCCGCAAGGCCAAGGTCCATCTACCACAATAACCCCTCAATATTTCCCAACTTTGTTGGAAAAGATTGATCCTGGAATGTCAGACGCTTCACTTCGGAGGGATGGTTCTTCTGGAGCTAACACTGACATCTGACAGTAGCAGGATAATAATTAAATAAGAATGCAGTGTTTCGCCACGTGTCGTATCACGATTCGTTGGTCAAACGGCATTCCACGGTACTTGTATAAAAATTAATTATCTGACAGCTATGACTCGTACCAGTGGATTTCTGAAGAGTCTGTCTCGTCCGTAAACTTGGCTCCGGAAGCCCACACTCTGGGGCAGCCCTGAGTTGGTGGCCGAAGCAATACTGTTCGACACTTCTCTGATGACGGTGAAACCACATACGTAGCTTTAGGGGGTCGTCCGAATAGGGCCCTCGGAGGCCCGATCAGATCATCTGGCGGGGACCGCCCCTGCCCTTATCTGGACTATTTTCAGGGGGCTGCCTCGAATTGATGAATTCTACCGTCAATATGAGATTCCGACGTCAGTGACTTTAGTAGAGGTGGGATCTGAAGTTGCTTATGCGGTGGAGCATGTGACGTTCCCTCTGATGGCAATGACCGAAGGAGGTTTGAAGATTCCCCTCTCCCCTTTTCTCCAGGAGTTCTTATTCTCTTTCAAACTTATGCCCAGTCATCTGTCGGTAAATAGCTACCGGATCATTGGCTGCGTCCGGACACTGTGTGTGAGAGAGGGGCTAGATTTTGATGTGTCGTACCTAATAGGTCTATTCTCTCTTTCCCAGAACCGAGCGTCTGACAGGTACTTCCTCACTACCCGGAAGACACACGAGGATGTTATTACGAGGTTGTCAGACTTTGAAAGGTGGGCGAATGTTTACCTTCAACTATACGGTGAATACAATTTTGATCCAGACGAGGAGCGTCGGCACCCTGTGCCGACCAAACCAGGCAATCCAGGTTGGGGTCCTACCCCCAGTTTTTCAGATATTCATGTGCTTAGATTTTTTCTAACCCTTCTTTCTTCATGCAGATGGTCGGCAATATCTAAGTACATGAGAAGGGATGCCTCTGTGGCCCAGATCGAGGCACTTCTAAGATGTGGAGGTAGGGACGCTTCCACTCTTCTAGGGTATGAGCCGACTTACCGGAGGTTTTTGGAGGACCGAAAGGCCAGAGGGAAGAGGAAGGTGGCTGCAGTCCCTCGTGTACGAGCCCCTGCCCGGAAGAAACTCAGCCTTTTTCAATACTTCGAGGCGGGAACCTCTACGGTCGAGGAAGGGAAAGCTGAGGGAACAGACGGTGCAGAGCCAATACATCCACAGCCCCAGGGAGTTGCTCCGGCAGATTTGCCGGAACTACGTCATGTGAAGGAAGAACCTGTTGACTCTGAAGAGATACCGAAGTTTTTGAGATATACTGCCATACGGCATCACCCCACACCTCCAGCTGATCTGGTCCCACCCCAGCCTTGCGCTCCTAGCTTTCAGAAGTATTCCGGAGCACCTGTCCTATGACGGACAGTGTAAATGTTAATGTAAGAGTCGCGCAGCCCCTCCTCTGAGCACTATAGTTGCCGGCCGATACAAGTGCCCTGCCGTCCGGAGTGGAAGAGGTCTACGACCACGCCAGGACAAGTCTTATAAAGGTACCATCACCTTTCTTTGGTCATCCTTTATCGCTGAATTTTACTAATGGTTGCTCTGGTTTTCGCGGGCTTGCCAGAGCTTTGCCGAGCTGTATAAGTGTACTCAGTTGGTACTCTGGTAGACATTCAACCAGGAGAACCGAGCTCGCATGGAAAAATCTAGTTTTGAGGCTGTGGTGGCTCAGAAGGACCTCCTCCTCTGGCAGATCGAGGAGGTATCGGTAGAGCAGGTCCGGCTAAAAGAGATGCTTGCTGAAGCTAGGGGTAGTCTTCGACAGATAGAAGGAGACTTCGAAGAGAGGCTCAAGAAGGCTGTAGCCGATGCTGATACTAAAGGCTATTGTTAGCCCTAATATTTTGATGATGCTTTTATGTGATTTTATGTTGATTTATTGTCACAAATTAAGAATTGATAAAATGATTTAAATTGGATTAATTGATTAGAATAATTATGGAAATATTAATTATGTTTCACATGTTGAATAATTTATTCATTGTGAATAAATTACTTCTTGAATAATATTTGCCATGATTTAAATTGTGTTTAATTATTTATACAATTATTCTTATTAGAATAATTAATTTGTTGGATAAATTAAATTCATTATTTCATGTGAATTATTCATCATTTCATGTGATTGTAAATTGAATGATTTATCATATTATGTAATCATATATTTAATTGTAACACTACAAAAAACAGTCTTTTAGTGAGGAACAAAATTCCTCACCAAATCCTATTAGTGAGGAAAAATTCGTCACTGGTTAGGTTTAGTGAGAAGTTTTTTTTGTCACTAAAATGGGTCTTGCTAAATTAGTGAAGAAATATTTTCGTCACTAATTTTTTTTAGTGACGAATTTAGTGAGAAATAAATTCTTCACTATTTAAATATAATATTAATTAAAAAAATTAAGTTTCCTCACTAATTAGTGAGAAAACATAATAGAAAATTGTCATCACTAATTAGTGAGGATTTCCTCACTATTCCTAACCTTAATTCTACCCGAAATTAAAATTAGTGATAAAATTTTCGTCACTAATATTAACTCTGGTTAGTTTTCGTATTTAATTAGTGAGAAAATCTTTCCTCACTAAATTCCTCACTAATTTTGTTGAAAATTTAAAAAAAAATTAAAAACCCCAAATATTTTTTTACCTAAAATATTAATACCAAAGAACATTTCTCAAAATTTAAAAGCTAAGAATAAGGGGCTTTGAAATCATGGCAGGCAAACATATACAGAAGCTAAGGGCCCGTTTGGTAACGTTTATGTTTATTGTGTTTTGTTTATTAAAAACTAAAAACAGAATCATGTTTTTTTTAAATGTAAACAAAAAAATAAAAACGTGTTTGATAATATGTTTTTTAGAAACAGTAAAAAATAAAAACAACATAAAACATGTTTGGTAATATTATTTTTGTTTTTATCATTATTTTCATTTTATTAGAATAAACACCAATAAACCAATAACATACACACACACCAAAATGCACGCACACACATACACACAAAAAAATACACACACGCACCAAGACACATATCAGCATGCACACATACCCCAAAATACACACACATACATATCAGCGCACACATGCACACATATATACACTCCAAAACACACGTTAGCACACATGCACACACATACACATACACCCAAAACACACATACACACCGCTCAAAACACACAAACACACACACACACCTCAAATCACACACATGTGCACACTCACACGTGCACGTGTGTATTTTAGTGTGTGCGTGCGCTGATATGTGTCTTGGTTTGTGTGTATGTTGATGTGTGTGTATATGTGTGTGCTGATGTGTGTCTTGTTGATGTGTGTGTGTGTCGATGTGTGTATGTGTGTTGATATGTGTCTTAGTGTGTGTTGATGTGTATGTGTGTCTTGGTGCGTATGTGTGTGTTGATGTGTATATATGTGTGTTGATATGTGTCTTGGTATTTGTGTGTTGATGTGTATATGAGTGTGTTGATGTATGCATGTTGATGTGTGTTGATGTGTATATGTATGTGTGTTGATGTGTATATGT
>NMUG010001634.1:0-17440 GCA_002855965.1 Monotropa hypopitys | reverse complement strand
AACATGAAAGCAAGGTCATGCAACCGAACAGAGAAAGGCCGACGCAGGAAGCTTCCTCGGGGTCACTTCTGTGCAGAAGGTTCATTGCCCAGGGATGGACCGGTCTCCAGCCAGCTACGTCGAAGCAAGCCTCTTCGACCATACAGAATAAATGCCTTGTTTACAGCAAAGATTCCCTCGGAGACAGCATCTCGGGTTTTGCGCACATGGCAGATACATGCCTGAAACAGAACCAGCTTTTCCATTTTCCCCGCAGCATGTCAAGCACGCTTCGTCAGCTTTTCTGCTGCCCGATGCTGTCAGGCGGCCCCACCTGACATTGTCGGGGCTGACCGGTCGGCCACACGCTCAGACGCACAGGTGGGACAGGCGTACTGCCCCATGACGCAGCACAGCATCACGCCTGCACCGAAGCGCGTGTCTCTCACTCTCCGATGTTCTATAAATAGGGAGGAGCATTCATTGCAGAGGTACACCTTCTCTCACTAGCCCAAGCTCTGTCCATTTGGTTTCTCTCTCTGCAAATCTCTTGTTGACTTTACCATCGGAGGGTCCACCTGCGACATCCGCCGGTAGCCTAACATTTCTCTCTTTTGCAGGTTAGCCCAGCCACATCTCTGCCGCTCACAATCGGAAACCACCACCTGAAAGGCTTACCCCTCAACACTACCGAAAATCTTATTTCAGGCCAAACTTTTTCTAATTTATAATTCTTTTATATTTTCCAAAATAAATTTTGGTTATAATATAGATATCAAAAGTATCTAGCTTTTGTATGTGCTCTCTTTTCTTTGACAACCTCTCTACTTTTCATGGCTTAATTGAATATCAAATATTTTGTGCTTGTTTTTTTTATTTTTTTATTTGTTTTGTAAAATCTGTAATGACTTGCTCCCGTCCTTTATAATATTGTCTATTTTGGTCGAGAAATTTTAACAAACTTTTTCACAAATCATCCATCCTTTGACTACTCTAAAGAGAACACGTTTAACTACAAATTTTTAATAGGCTTTTGCTGCCCACACAATTTTATGTGTATCACTGAATTTTACATCCACTTGTGATGTGGTACCCATGACCACACATTGCAATCTCCCCTACTTAGGATCATATGTCATCTCCTGTGGAGTCAAGATTCATCCCCGAGTATTACAACCCCCAATTAGTGTCATGACCTATTTTTCAAGACACGTGAATAAATACTTTTTAAATTAATAAATCATCATTTAAAAAGAATTTCTTTTTAGCAATAATTCATCGGAAATCTTTAAATAAAAATAATAAGTATAATATCAAAAATACCTTATATAAGGTTTATTGTGTTACAAAGCAATGAAATAAAATTTTAGGTAAATTAAGGATAAAAGATTCATGGCTCTTCATCTTCCAAATCATGACTCGGATCCGAGTCATATTATTCTTCATTGGGTTCATCAATCTGTACATCTCCATCTCACATGAAATACCGGGTCCCTATGCCGAGCTAAGGCTTTGCCGAGCAAGGCCTTGCCGAGCTGGCGGTATACTGGACTAGGGGTTCTACTGAACAGAAACTCTCCCGAGCAAAAAGCTTTGTCGAGCTGAGTTCTACCGAGCAGGGGTTTTGCCGAGCAGATGCCCTGCCAAGCAACTAGCTCTGCCGAGCTGCCAACAAAAAAGGGGGGTACTGGTGGACTTCGGCAGTGCGGGAAATGGTGCTTCGGGCATAACTACTGGTCGAAAAGGTCAATAAGGTGTCTATGAGATTCTAGGGCTAAATACCCGAGCTACTAGCTACTTAGCCGAGCTCAAATAGTTAAAGAAGTTCAGAGGCGAACTGTCCCTTTTGCCGAGCAGAAGTTCTCCGGCAAGTGGGAGGTCGGTAAGTGATGTGGGGAGGTCAGTAGTGTTCATGAGATGGTCCGGTATGCTTTGCCGAACTGAAATTAGTTCAGTCGGAGGGTTAAATAAGTTCTGCTTGGACTGGTTGTTCCAGTGCTGAGCTGTTGAGCTAAAGTACAGAAGCCTGGGTTGCTCCGGTTTAAGCCAAAGAAAGGCTGCCGAGTAGGGGCCAGTGTGTCCAGGACCTTAAATGGACTTGCCGAACAAGGAGAAGTACGAATCATGATAAAACATGGCCATAGGACTAAAGGGCTTACCTGAGATCACGGGAGCTCTTCGGACAAACTTCTGCCGAGTTGAACACTACGGGAGCTCTGGTCCGGATAATGGGATTCTTCTGGTCTACTGAACGGTTTGGCCGAGCTAAGGCTAGTGGAGCTTCTGGTGGAACAGGTGGTCCGGAGGGTTGCTGCACTCGAAATATTCCAAGTGTTGGGTCTGCCGAGCACCAGGACGTCGAGAACAAAAGTTTTCTTTCTCTCTCTAGAGTTTCGGATGTGGGAAAGAGTTTGGTGGAAATGAATGCACTATAAGGGTCGCTTATATTGGGGTTCAGATGGGTTGGGGTGGTAGTTGGGGACATTTATTACTCGATTGGATGTTTCCTTAATTCTGCCGAACGGATCAGAGACTTGTCCCATCAAAGTCAGGTCTGAGCACTCTGCAGGACAGTCTGAACCTGCGACTGTATTGTCCCATCCGTGCTAGGCAGCAGGTCAGTCCAGATGGGACTTGACTCTGCAGCTCGGCACAGCTGCTGCCGCGCAGCTGGCCTTCAGGTCTGGAGCGGGGCGGTCGGTTGAGCGGCGGGCTGGGCTGCACTGGTTCGGACCAAACTGGTCCGGCCTGTACCGAACGGCTGGGCTTACTCTATTTGGGCCCCTTAGCTCGTTCCCTTAGTTTTTCTAAAGGTTCAACACTTCAATACTAAACCCAAAAGATTTAAATGCTAAATAAAATCCGAAAACATTTCTAATGATTTAATTAATCACGGAAATTCTATTCATTTGGGACAGGGTCTCACACATGTAGAGATTCACCTTTCTTGGTATGAATTCTGCCTGAATTTCCTTCTAACGATCTCAAATCTTCCATAAACATCACAAAAGGCCAATTACTAATCCTTGCCGAACTACTAAGGTCATCTACCGAGCTGAGCTGCCGGACCGAGTTGGCCAGCTCTTGGCCGAACTGGCCGAGCTCTTTAAGGTTATTGGTCACCATAGTGGGCCAGAGAGCCTACTGGCTATTCATAGTAGTGAGTGTCGAGCTCTGGCACATTAGTGCCGAACAGCCTTGGTCTGGGAACTACTCTACCAGACTGGTCAGTTACCAGACATCCAATATATTCTTCTATTGGGTTTTTGCAGTGCGGAAAAAATGCTTTGGGCCATTAAACTGGTCGAAATAGATCAAGCTGAGCTCACAAGGGTCTAGGGCTAATTGCCCGAGCAATTGGATGCTCAGTTGAGCTCAGAGAGCTCTGGGTCTCAAGAACAGACACTCCCTTCTACTGAGTAGAAGTGCTCCGGTACTAGGAGGTCAACAATACTTTAGGAATGAGTTAGAGATGTCTTACAAGGGTCCAGTCATACATGCCGAGCTGAAATAAGCTTAGCCGAACAGTTCAAAGGGTAATCCGGATTGGTCTGGCCAAGTGCCAAACAATGAGTATTTTATTCAAGGGATGGCTAAGTTATACTAAGGTTTGCCGAGCTGAATACTAAGATCTAGGGTGCTCCGGTTACATAGGCAAAGCCAAAGGAAGGCTTGCCGAAATTATTTCAGTGCGACATGTCCTTCGGTGGACTTGCCGAACAATGTAAGGGCTGGCAGGACATTTTATTAAGTTATACCAGACCATTAGCAATGTGTCCGGAGGATTAGAATTTAACTGTGCCAGAGAATTAGGTTTATGGGCTTCCAAGTGGATAGCCGAGCTGAGCACTATTTTGGAATGCTGGTCTAGACAGTGTAGGTCTTTTGGTTTGGAAGTGAGGTAGTCTGGAGGCTTTTGAAGGTTGCTAAAAGGTTAAGGCTAGTCAGAGAGGTGTTATGAGGGTTTGGCTAAGTGTGCTGAACACTCAAATTTCCGTAGGGATGACCTTCTCACATTAGAAAGCTTTGAATGCAAGATAAGAGTTTGGTGTGGACTTGAATACTGAGGACGGGGTTCGTTTTATAGCAATCTGGAGATTTGGGTTGCATTTAATGCAATAGAGTGACACTTCCTTGTCCCTGGCGAGCAACCATATTGTAGGGGGTGCCTTGAACTCCACCTCCTACTCTGTCGACAAGACTAATCCGGACTAGGATTTCTGGCCAAAACAACTCTCTGAACATGGCAAATCCAAACGTGTAGGACAAAAAGAATTAATGACTGAGTTGTCCCATCAGACAGACTGACCCGTCTGTCCAGATAGGACTTATCCCTGAAGCTCGGCAGAGCTGCTACCGCACTAATGATCAGCCAATCATTGGCCGAATCTGGGATGGGCTGACATGCCGGACCCGAACTGACCCAACTGCTTCTGACCGGACCTTAATTAGGTTATCTAACTTCTATTTCTTATGGTTTGACCCCCAAATATTTATTCCTTGGTATATTTACCTCGTAAACTCAAAGCTAAGCACAAATCGACTATAATTGTATTTTTAAACCATCTTCAAGATATTATAAACTTTATTTAATTAATATTGATAATGCACCTAGAGGGGGGTGAATAGGTATTTGCAATATTTTGACCTTTTTAAAACCTTTTCAATTTTTCTTTAAAAACTCTTTTATAATAAATTATAAAACAAAGAAAATCAAATGCATGTTAGAAATATAAATACCAAGACGATATAAGTAAAGTGACAAGAGAGGAGGTGAAAGACAAAGAGAAGTGACACAATGATTTTTATAGCGGTTCAACAATCGCTTAGTCCACTCTTCGGGGTGGTTCCTTTTATAGAGCACCCCAGTATCCACTATGTAATCCTTTACAAAGAGTTAAACGCAAAACTCTCTTCCTAGCCTAACTCTTGCTGACTAGGGTAACCTCTCGCTATAGGGTAAACGTGAACCCTGTCTTCCTGACCTCCCTTGGGCCAAGGAACACGTACCCAGGCTACACGCAGATCCTGAATGCACTAAACGCAAAGTATGGATTTCTACCTACGGGATAAACACAAACCCTGACTGTGCTAAACACAAAGCATAGGTTTCAGGACAACCGCAAGTCCTGACTATACCACACAAGACATAGGTTTTTGAGGGGACAACTGTAAAGGTCTGAAAGAGAAACTGGTGTCTACAAATACTCTAGAAAAAACTCTACCCAAGAGCGTATGTTCATTTTCCACTACTGATCACACAATGGATATAAGTTCAAGTCTCACCGGGGTAGGTAATGTGAAAAAGTAAAGTACAAGTGTTTGGGCTGGAAAGATATAAAACCAAGTGATGTGCTACAGTTAAAGCACACCCCTTGTCAACTCTCAGAAAGAATGAAAATATAACGCTCAGGAGAGTTCGCAAGTAGTACGGTGAAGTACTACTAGACTCTATAAATTTAGGCTAGTTGAGAGTCCTAGGAGGATACTTATATGTGAAGTATCTTCTAAAAGTCAATATGTCTCCCAAGGATATGATCCTTGGATTATGTAGCCTAACTAAAACAATACAACTGAAAGAAGCTCATTAGGCTTTTATAATTTGAGTACAAGGAAATTTAAACCTAGGAAACTACACTTCTTTTGTTTGCTTCCAAGATGCTCCTTTGTTAGAATTTTCTTCCAATTAATCCCTTAATGTTTTGCAAGCCAAAACAGTCCTTCCTTTGAATGTATATAACCTGTGAAAGCTTCAAGGAACGACACTATACCAACACAGTAATATCATGCTTTGCAAACATATTGTAAAGAGACATCAACATATTAAATGATTTGCAATAATAGAGGAGAGCAATGTGAAATTGTTTATAACATGTGAGCATGGGAGTTTACCAACACATTTCAAGAATGATTTACTAAAGTGAAGGCATTCAATGTTCTTTGCTAAGTCCTTCTAAAATGTTCTAACTATGAAGCACATGTATGACTAACTACCACTATCCCTAACTCAATTCCATAGATAAGCATGGATGAGCATGGGCTTTTGACTATATCATTTGAGGCACAAGCAAGATGTTTATAATTTTAGCATAGGACAACTAGAAAGATATTCATCATTTAAGCATTGGGGCATCTTACATGTGTAGGGGAGCAATACTTAGAGATATTCTTATCATTAAGCATGTGAGGTGAGTTCTTTAACTTATGCTAAAATAATTTAACCATGAATCTCAAGTGCAGTAAGATCTCTATGGCATACTCAAAGATCTCAAATAAAGATGTACCAGTGAACGCTTGTGAGATAACGATAAAGTTCAATACATGCCAAGATTATATATTCATTCTTTCTAACACACACACTTCAAGTATGATGTTCTACCAAGATAAGAATATGAGTGGTGCTAATATGTTCTAAGTTAAGATTTATGTTTTCTCAAAATATCAACCATACACACTCAAAGTATTAATTCTACCTAGGAGAAATATGAGTGGTATAATCTGTCAAGAAGATGATACATGAAGGTGTTCTAAGTGTAAGTCCTTAGAATCTGGACAAACGTGAACCTAAACAATATAGCACAAAAAACTTGACAATGAGAACTTTCACTTTGCATAAAAAACTATTTGCGTGATTTTACCAAGGTTATGCATGCAAGGTGACTGTACACTAGGCATTCTGAAGAGATTTTGAAGCAAAGGTATTTACACAAACAGCCGGTGTGAGACAAGATCAAATGTGAGTCACTTAGTTAGCAAGAGTTATTTCATCAAACAATTTGTGGGTGACTACATCAACTACACAGCATCCTCACAGCAGCTACTGTTATGGTTTCATGCCAAGCATTCACTACTGCTCTCTCCCACGCAGCCTTCACACACTTCTGCCCTCTCTAGCCTAACCCTCCAGCAGTCCACCTCTCTCGACTCTGCTATCCCTTCTCCTCTATTTTCCCCTTGTGACTTCCTCTGCAGAAAACCAGCAGGTCCCCTTGTCTTCCCTTGTCTCTCTCTCTCAGTTTCCCACCCTTTCTAGCTCTCTTTCTCTCTGCTGACTCTAACCAGCCCTTCTCTGTTAGCTCACCCTATATACCCCTTAGGAGAGTCCCTCAGCTCTCTCGGCTAACGCCCGTCTGGGTAGCCATGTCCCTTCTCACTCTCTCCTTTCTCTCCTTGCCACTCTCCAACCTCCACGATTTTCTAACTCTCTCGAGTATATATGCATCTCCCTTTATTTTTTTAAACAGTTGGATTTTTTGACAACGAGTCAAAATGGGACACGACCTGAGACACATAGCTGTGTCTATCAGACTGCACCATTTACACCATTTGGGAAACTCAGCCTTATGTCTGAGAAAGCAGCAAATACTAATTTTGGCAAGACTTCCAAATATTGTGTACAAGTTAACTGAACCGTTTCAGAATTCAAATTGGGTTTTTTTTAAAAATGTTTTGTAAATAATTGAATTTCATTTACAAAGACCATTCCAGAAGAATTGTAGTCTGAGCAAATCAAATTAGATTTCACAAATCGAAAATTCGCAGACCGGCATATGCACTGGCTCAGAGACTGGTGAATCCGGTCCTGGAGCCAGTCCTTGGACCGGTCCTTAGACCGGTATGCAGAATGCCTCAAAAATTGATTTTTCATCTTTGGAAGCTTGGTTTACTGAGAATTGACATTCTTACTTTTAAGAATTGGAATATGGTCATACTACTTCTATGGACAATGCATTATTGAATCATGGATTGTCTTGAGACCATTTGTTCATTTAAAAGGATTTTCTCAGTTCTTTCAAAGGGTTCTAGAGTCTTTGTGTTTAAGGCCCACTCTACTTAAACCCAAAACATTTCATAATACAAGGAATGACTTCAATTTATGTGTGTCCTTGTAAATTCTTCAAGTATGCAATGCATATTTCCACAACTCTTTATAACTTAATCTTAATCCTGCTTCTTTTACTCGCATGACTCCTTTACATCTTGATTCACATTTTGATGCCCATGTTTGATCAACTTAGGTTTAACTATTAGTTCATTCATATTTCCAGCCCAAGTCATGCATCCTAGACATATCCATTTGACATTAGACATCATCAAACACAACCCTATCAATCTCCCCCTTTTTGGTAATGTCTTATTTGACAACATTATGGGATTGACAAATTGATCATGTTCGAAAATGGTCTAGATGATGCTATCCTTATACCCTAATGTTGGCTTCTCACCCCCTGACATCTTTAAAAGGGTGGGAGTAGCTCCCCCTTACTCAGTACTTAGCTCCCTCTGCCTCTATGTATAGGTGAATCATTCTTCTAAAAACTTCCTCAAAAAGTGTTGCCCCAATGTAAATCGATTTTCCTTTACATAATTTCAACTGATATGAGGAATATTGTGGACTTATAATTTTTCTTAATTTATCCACTCTTGTTACTTAGTTTACCTTTGTATCTTATCAGGCTTGAGTGTTTTTAATACTTCTTCAGGGATTTTCTTAAAAAGACACCACAACTTTTAATACTCCAATTATGATCTATTTTCAACTGTGGATTCTTAATATACCTAATTCTCCAATGTTATCCACTATTGATGAATTGCTCACTTGTATAAACTCCATTCATATTTGAGTTACATCATTAAGGCCTTTTACGAGTATTCTTAGATAGCTTCTAGGGAAGTTAATCAAGTCAGCATGCTACTTTATTAGTTCACCTAGATTTGTAACATATTAGCTTACTGCAAGTCTTAACTTCATAAGAGTTTAATGCTTAGGATTGATTCTAATTGAAACTTTTAGATGCAAGATTTGAATTTTCATATTGCAAGAGTTTCAATATCTTAGGATTAGGCCAAAATGATTACTCCATTGAGATTTTTAAAGCTTTTAATCAATTGTTCAAACTAAACATTTTACTAAGAACACGTGTAAGGTGAACTCAGCGCTCCCTGAGTCATGTAACTCATACTAGAAAGTAGCATCAAGATATATCAAGGTGTTCATTCATATGATGCTTTAAATATTTAAGAGACAAAACAAGAGAGATGTAATTCATGAAGGCATATGTGAAATATACTACAATTAAGCTTAAAGTAAAATAAAGCAAAAGTAATAACAAGGGTTAGGAGAGTCATACCGAGTGTCTTGGGTTTTTACCAATATCCAAGGGTTCAGTGAAGCGCATGTAGTGATCTCCTTTGAATGGTATGGTGGTAGAGCTAGCTATTTGTCTCCGAATTGTCCTTGTGCTATAGACCTGTCCACTAGGCTTAGCACCAAAATTATTAGCCATTTTTACATGTGATAGATAATCACCAACCATTTTATTCTTTCTAAACTGATATACCAAGAGAGATTTACCATTCAAAGCATAAGGTATATTTTTAACAAGATAAGCATTTTTGTGTATGGCATGGTACGAGTGATATTTTCTTCTTTGAAGCTTGTTATAATGTTCACTCTTAACATCTTTATCAAATGACACATGTTTAGTTGAGTTCCTTGATGGATATGTGATTCTCATATTCTTACTATGCAAACTCTTGGAACTAAAGTTGTTTTGAGTTGATTTCTTCTTATCTTCTAATTCAGCAAAATGACTCTTATCTTTTGTTACCCACCTCATTCAATTATCTCATTTTATCTTGCATTCAAACTTCATATGACCTATTTGACCACAATAGAAATATTTGACTTATTGAGCTTCATTCACATGAGATGATTTAACTTTGTGAGGCATACGAACACAAAACACATTTTTCTTCTTACTATATTGTAGATACATGGTTTTCTTTCTATTGGGGGATAAGCCTTTCTAGCGGTGGTTTCCGATTGCAAGCGGTGGAGATTGGTGGCTGGACCTAGCTGCAAAAGAGAGAAACGTCAGGCTACCAGTGGATGTTGCCGGTGGACCCTCCAATGACAAAGTCAGCAAGGGATTTGTAGAGAGAGAGCAAAATGACAGAGCTTGGGCTAGAGTGAGAAGATGTACCTCTGCATTGAATGCTCCTCTCTATTTATAGGACATCAGAGAGTGGGAGACACATGCTTCGGCACGTGTGTGATGATGTGCTGCGTCATGGGGCAGTGCACCTGTCCCCCCTGTGCGTCTGAGCGTGTGGCCGACCAGTCGGCCCCGACAATGTCAGGCGGCGGCGCCTGACAGCATTGGGTGGCAGAAAAGCTGACAGAACATGCCTGACATGCTTGTTAACATCCAAACTAACACACCCTTTGCTGGCATACAGATAATAATGCCCGCTCAAACACATAGACGTATCACAAATACTCGCTTAAGCTCAATTCAAGTGTACATGCTACACCTCACCCACCTTTATTACCACAAATTTAAAAATTGTATACACATCAACCACTTTTCTTGTCTTGTTATAACTTCTTCTTCAAACACACTTCCAATTTCTAATTTACAAATGAATATTTCTGACGACAATACTATAATTAAGATGATAACAATCCTTTCCACCTCCCTTAAATAAGCTTCACTTCTTGATTCATGGTGGACTCAAATTATAGTTAACCGATTTCTGGATTTGTCATTGATTCACCATCATCGATGGTTACATGTTTACCACTAGTATCTCAAATCGATGTTAACATTTTAAATCTTCATTTGTTCACAATTCTCATGCTTCCTAACATTATTTTGTCACATAACCCTCTTAATTATGATCTTATCGTCATTATTATCGACTTTCCCAACCATTCCTCTTCATGTTAAAACTATCAAGTATTTATCTTATCTCGTGAAAATTGCATCCCCAAAACAAACAGATTAACTAGAACATTTTTATTCCTCTAAGTTTAATACAGATTCATCCTTTCATATCAATGTTTCAACCAAATCTTTTAATTCACAAATCATATTCACTCTAAACTTTCCACCAACCTCATTATCTTTACAAATCCCAAACATCATTTACTTATTACCTTCTTTTTAAGTTATTAATCATCTTCCATGATTCTTAATTTCAGAATCTAGTCTGCTAGAATCGCCAAATGATTCTTGTAAATTCTTTCTCAATCTCACATTTGCGCTTACCTTCTCATCACCTAAGAAGTTAATAAACTAAACCAAAATTCCAATATCTTATCCTTCCGAATCAAAAATTTGCTCACTAATCTATTACCTTTCCAACAATCCCTTATAGGTTTGTTCCCAATATTTTCTCATCAAAACTCATGTTGATTATCAACAAATACTATTTTTTCCCAATCACTTTTGTTTTAATACTTGTATTTTCTAAGATATACATTATGCTTGAAAATCACATTCTCACCCAAACAACTTCTTCACTTACCAAATTCTCTACATAATCAAATTCCCATTCATTTTTTAAAATTACAAATCCAAAACATCATTGATAATCTTTCCATTATGTTATCACTACTTCTTCCTTTTAATGGAAAATATTCAATCCTCAAATCAATTTCCTTTCCATCATTGCCATTATTACCCTTGGCTATATAATTAAACCTTTATCCTTAAGTAAAGGATTCTTGTTACACTCTACCACTTTGTTTAACTGATTATAATCATTATTTGTTCGCCTCCAACCATTTATCTTTCTTAAGATAACTCAAATATTTCCCAAGATAATATACTTGGTCCAACAAGCTTTCTATTTTAAAATATATTCCAAATGGATTCTTATTTTCTAGCTATGTCGCTCGTATCCCTTGCCAAAACACATTCCATATTGGATCCACCCCTAATAAATATTCCATATCAAATTCAACTTCTCATTCCACTACCTCTTCCGACAATCACTCAAACAATACCTCTACATATATATTCATTTCCTATGGCCAAGATTTTCTCATCTCTATTCTCTTTTCACAATGCCACCCATAGGACAGATGCTACACACTATTAAACCAACAAATTCCTTATTCAAAGGTCAATATTAATTTCCTTGATTACTTCCTCTTCTCACCTCACAATCCCATCTTTCTCCCAATGATGCTTTACCATTTTTCCTTAATAAAAATAGTGTTTTATAGCATAATGGTTCTAAGGACAAAACTGTCACCGTTAGGATATCTTGAAATCCACTAACAATTTTTTGTTTCCCACAATTAACTCACATTTCGGGTAATACACTTCTATTATTACTTATCTCACTGGTGTCATCACATTTATGACAGATTCTATCCTTTTACTCAATTTTAAACAAGTGTATGATAAAGTATGATATCACACTAGAATCAATAGATTTTAGATTCACTCCTACTTTTAATAAATCTAACCAAAATTATCAATAATACCTGGTATATTGTCGGATGACACCTCTGTATCTTGAAGTGTCCTTGCAAAAGCTCTGTATGGTATGATGAATGTTCCATCACATTTCCTTTTTGCTACGAATCCAATTGTCCTAATAAATTTTTAATTTTTGTACATAACATCGCCTTACGTCCCACTTTATTACATTTAACGTCCCATTCCATTTCAATTACACTGTTAAGTGCCGATACTCGCACTTTTCCTCTAATCAACCTCATATAACACATGCCATTATCTGTCATCATACCATCCTCATTACCCCCCTAATTCATCAGATATAATCCATTTTCCAACATTCTATTCTCTTGATCACTTCATCTTTAACCTTTCTTGTCTTGTGTCATCCCACTAATTCTCTATCACATTGACTTCTCCATCAACATTCTAAACTTCCCCTATAACCTTGCATGCTCCACCCAATCTGCCACCTCACGTCATAACAATTCTGTTACTCATCAGATTCACAACACATTATTTAATCTCTATCACATTCGCTTTCCACTTATCCACTATTACTCTCTCTTTGTTGCACCTCATCTTTGCATTATAATTATAATTATTAGCATTGGGGTCTTTAGGTATCTCCAATCTACCCCACTATTTCATAACATACCAATCTTTCATCTTCACTGTATTTTTCACACTCTGAGTGTACCCAATTATTTAATTAAAACAAGGCTCATAATCACTACAAACTTTCTACTCTATCCAAATTTTACATTCGCAACTCCCTGCACTTACCAATAACACAACAACCAATATCAATCCTCAAAGATTTCCATAAACCCATCTCTAGCGATTACCGGTGGCACCGCGTGTAATTATTCTAATTCTAACATTGCTGTTTGTTTCTTTGCCATTCTTTAACAACCTCTAACACTTCCCTTCAGACTAAATGTATTCATTATATTCCATTATACATCACTCTCTTCCATTACCTCTAACACTTCTTACAACCTTCACTCATTCCTCTCCCACTACCAAATCAATACTTCCATCATATTCTGTAGAAAATACGCTTCTTAAATCACTTCAGACCCATAATCTGTTGTCCCTTCTACTAGAAATACATGAAATGCAGTTTCCATCCTTTCCTAACCATTACCATCAACAACTAGTCCATTCCAACCCTACAACTGGTGATGTTGCATCCTCGGCTTCCAGAACCCTTGGATAATTTTGCTCCACTTGGTTGTCACTTCCTCCCATCGTTATTTCTTGTTTCATAGCACAGTAGGCCAACATTTATATCAAGGGAATTTATAATTACATAACCCTAACATGACCTACACATGTCTCACTGGTCCACTACATTGTTCCCAATCCCGACTCACGTCTCAAACACTAGATAACCTCTAGCTCTGATACCACAACTATTGTGCCTCATCCTGACACACTACTCTAATGAGAATGTGTCGTATGGAAACATGACAAGCAAGCATGATTACACATCTAAATCAGAGTCATAATGTGACTAAAGAATTCAATATTTCATTCACGTTCTCTAATCATGCTCATCAAAATATTTCTTTAACAATAGGAAATCAATCATTAATTACATTGTCAAATTATAGACACTAAATCACAATAGTGGAAGCATTATCAATAAATCTGCCTAACTAGCATTTATTACAACATGTTGTTTTAAAAAAGAGCATAAACACATACTTCCCGATCTAAGTACGACTACAAGGTAGTACATGTTCTCAGAAATAGTGAGTACTATCTACGTCATCATGACTCGTCCCCCGAACTAGTAGTTCACCATTATCATCTCACAATCTCTATCCAGAATCCGTGACATCCATAAATGGAAAACACAGGAATATATAATATATATAGTAAAAAACAAATGCTAATTACTGTAAACAATACAGAATCAATGTTTGGTACACATCCACAACACGACCGTATCAGAACACATCTACGGCAAGCACATCATTAGGGTGCTTTGGCACGTCTGACCATGACTACATGTCACACTGGTGTTACACCATCTCATACATGTTTCCCCATCTCATAAATTTACACGTAAGAAAAAAAATGCATAAATTAAAGTGCAATCTAACATACTCAGAGTGGATGATTTTACCAAAACTGATTGCCCTATTTCTTATAGGGCTGGTCACCACTAGCTTTCCCACCTGTCTAAGCTGAAAATATCAGTAACCGGAACAAAACATAGCTTGAACAATACAATAAAGGCTTAAATGAATGAAATTGAAAGGCATAATTAACCCTCACTTTAACCACTTTCTTCCATTTCCATTTCTTCCATTTCCATTTCTTCCATTCTTTTCCATATATTTATATTTTATTTTAATTTATTTCCACACTTCCAGCTCATTGCCTAGAACCTATCAGAGCATCCACATACCGATACACATTCATCGTATATCGATACGTGTCACCCTCCTTTCCAATCAGAACATAGTTTGAGACTACACATTTCGGTATGCCCTTCTAACTCATATATTGACATGTGACTCAATCACATGTTGGAATACATGCCTACTGATCCCAAACCGAGGAAGCATTTAAGCCTCGCATATCGATTGTCATCATCACCCTCATATCGAATCACCCCAACCATAACACATTTTGATATGTGGTTTATCTATACATCAGTATGCGATATCCATAATCACAAACCCAGAATACCCTTAAACACTATTCATCATCTTCCTTGCATCAATTTTATGACTCTACAACCTCTCAATATACAAATTAAACTCAGTTGAATGTTTCCCAAATATCAACACACAAAAATGCATATCCTACAAACTCTTAAACCCACTCAATACATCTAAATCAATTAAAATCCTATTTAAAACTCATTTCTCCCAATCTTACTCAATTCCTAACTCAAAATCATGAATATCTAAGAAAATATGATCAACTCTTGATTAATAAGGGATGAATCAAGATCCTTACCCATTTTGATTGTTTCCTCGAGCCTTTAATCTAATTCCTCGCCTCAATTTTCCTCAAATCTTCTTTGTTCTCCTCTTTAATTCTCTCTTCTCTCGCTTAATAATTCTCTTGACTCTTCCCTTTCTCTCTTTACATTTTTTGAGTTTTCGAGGGTTATGGGATCAATTCCACCTAATGCTTCATTAACTTAGGATGCATACAAAACCCACCGTTACATGCATGCTCAACACATGTGTTCATTTCCCCCATATCGGTATATGTTTGGTTCATTTCGATATTTGCTCAACCAGGCCCTAACACATTTCAGTATATGAACCGAACTTTAACCTATGGTTCAATGAATAGTAAACACATATTTTGGTATACAGATTTCTCCTCTTGCATATATCAGTATATAAACTCTCTTTTGGGCCAAAAATGAGAGAATTCTCAAATCAATTCTTACACAACCCAAACCACTCTAACACTTTCAACATGACTTAAAACTCATTCTCATAACCATTCCTTCATCAACTCTTCTAATTTACCCTGCTACATTAATCTTTAGCATTTTTAATGAAATGTATAAATAAACCGACATTAAATTAAATTGCATACGAATTTTCTAAGATGGATGTTACAGTGATATTCGACATAATGCCATGAATAGTGATTATAAGCGGCGTTATTCAGCATAATGCCATGAATGGTGATAAGCGGTGAAATACGGCTCTTAAGCCATGTTTATGATGTTTTACGATGAATATGGTGACTGTGGTGAAAAATCATTATAATTTGGTAATTTTGCTTTCCAAGCATATTGTTGGTGATTTATAATGTTGTTTTTGGTGATAATCAACTTGATTGGTGATTTTATTATCAAGCATGGTGTTTTTGATTTATATTTTAGACTTTGATGTTTCATTTATTTCCGTTGAGAATTGTAAGTTGATTTAATTGTGGTGATTTAGTTTGTCATTCACTTATGGCATAGTATTGGTTATTCACTGTTCTTGTTGAACTACATTATGTCTAATGCTAGTGGCTAATTCCCATGTCGTTGTTATTCAACGGGAACCACTATCCAGACATTAATAATTTATAAACATGAAAATACACACTCTAACTAGTAAAGTGGCAAGTCCGAGCTCGATCCACAAGGAAATGACAGAGTTAAAGAATTTGCTTTGTAAAGAGGTTTTGATTTGCAAATGAAGCGGTACGACGCTAGCCTTTGTTTTTGTTTTTGGATTAAAACCTAAAGAAACTAAAGTATAAGACAAAGAAAGGAAGAAAACTAGTTAAACTAAGCAGAATGGCTACATGGGTTCTAACACCTAACCTAGGCCATGCTAGACTTCTCTAATATCCCATGACAATGCGAAGGAGGGATCATGGCTTAGGACCTCCCATAGAATATTTGGCTATCAAGCACACGTCATGGGTCGAGAGATGACACATGGACTAGAATTCGGTTCTCTAGGCCAACTTACACCTCAGGCGGCATAACTCAAAGCATGGAGTGTACATGGCACAAACCGTCAAGGAGGTTAATGACCCTTGGTTGGTCTCGAGGTGAGATCCACATGCTCCTAACCCCTATGATACCTCAAGACTACAATTCACTAAAGATTAGGTGGTTTCAAGGGGAAATTGCTCATTGGAACATTTTGTCGAACACCTAGCGAGTCATTGCACCAAGCTGGGCTGCGCCAATGTTATTGTCTACAACCCATCAAGGTGATTAACACCACTAAGTTTAGACCATAGGAATGAACTCAATACAACGTAACCACTACATTCAAGCTCAAAACATGGAGTAATCAAACATAACCCAAAGCTTGGGGTACTAGTGACCCCATGGCCAAACCTTGGAGGTTAGCCCTCCATTACACTGCCTAGAAGCATGTAAGTGCAAAGAAAACAAGAAAAGCAATACATAGTAAATGAAATACGAAATTTAATTAAACACAAAACATGAAATAAAGTACATAGATAGAGAGAGAGGAAGGAGAGCCTCACAATGTTTATGAAGACAAAACTCCCAAAACTCCATAGATGGACCTTGAAAATAAAAAAGAAGAAGGGAGTTAGAGAGAGAAGATCTCCACCCCCAAACCCTAATACAAACTACAATAAAAATCTAATTATATCAAAAAATCGATCTATACAACCTATATATACTCCCCCTCAACAAATATTATAGAAATACCATTAATGAGGTTCAGAATCGTATAAATACACAAGAG
>NMUG010001633.1:0-17447 GCA_002855965.1 Monotropa hypopitys | reverse complement strand
TTATGAATATTCTAAATGGAAATGGAATATTCATAATATATTCTAAAGAGATATTATGAATATTCTCACATAATATTCTCACAGTAACCCGAATATTAGCACAGATATGTTGGAAATGTTGAGCTCCTCACAAATACCACGAAGCTTGGCATATTAATCTTTCAAAAAACAATCACTAAGAGTAACAAAGAAACAAGTCTACTAAAGATCACAAGTATAGCGTAAATTATTCACACTAGAACACAACACCTGATCCTTGTCGCCACATAAGTTTTACAGTGGGCAAGAAAACCAAAGAACCACTAATGTGAGGCTCCATCTTAATCCGGAACCATAGATTCCTTCGGTGGATAATCGGTCAAATAGGCATACTGTTTCTTATCGAGAAAATATAATGACCTTAGCTCAGGGAGCATAGTTTTTACATTTTAAATGAATGGAAATGATTGATATCATGTCAAGAGACCAAAAAAAAAACCTTGTACAAATAGTAGGCACAAAACATGTAGTCATTGCAAATAAACCATCTCAGGAGCTCAACACCCAGTAGTACCAACTCAATGACCAACCAAACACTGCGATACATGCATCAAACAAACTAATAATGAACAATCATTGGACACTGTGCAATGGACATAGCAGGAAAGCCAATTACAAAAAAAAAAAGAATACTCATTTGCATTGAGCCCAAGAGATAGATGAGTGACATGTAAGAAAGTGCAGTCCATAACACCAAAAAACGAGACTAAAGAGGTTCGTGATACCCTTCGGTTGAGTGTTTGGTGACAAACCGATGTCTGACGAGGGTTTCCAAATCCTCACCAATGGTCGGCGTGGGTTGGAAGAGCTAATAGAGGGCTGTTGACTGTATATCAAGAGTAAACTAGTGTAGATCCAGGGTCGGCAAGTGGTGGTGGGGTTGTGTAAATCTAGGGTTTCGAGAATTGACAAAGATTTTCGGACATAACACAGTGTCACCGGGTGTTCATCGACCTTAGGTGAGGGTCGTTGGATGGTCGTCGGTGAGTGGTGAGTGCCTCAGGAATGAATTGGTAATGGATGTTAGGGTTTGTTCAGCACCCAGCAGCAGTGGTGTTTCACCACTCTAATGCCATGTTAGGAATCAAAAAGTGTTTATGGTTTCAATTAACACTAGCACACATGTAGTATTGATATATATGTAGGGTAATTCTATATACAATCTGTTTTTTTTTTAAATACAACCTATTGCTAAATACAACACTCTTATAATTGTATTTTTAAATTTTTTTTATAAATACAACCCAAAAAATTGTGAGAATCTCTCAATTTTACCTCACTCGTTTCGTTTGTTACTTCCAAATGAAGCGATGAATTTCAGAAGTTAATATCTGAATGGTAAGAACAAAATATAGCTCATTCGGAAGTTAACTTTCGATTGGAGTCATGAATTTCATAAGTTAACTTCCGAGTGGAGACATGCATTTCGGAAGTTAATGTCTGAATGAAGTAATGAAATTCGGACATTAACTTCCGAACGACGAACGAAATGACGAAGATGAAAGACAAAATAGTCTTGTTTATTTGGGTTATTTTGGTCCCAAAAAAATCATTTTTATGGGTTATATTCAGAAATAAATGGGTTGCAAACATAATTTCCCATATATGTAATAACAGTGTACAATGTATAAAGACCAGAACGCCCTTACTAACTAATATTAAACTTATAAGTCATAACATGGTTCATCAGCTTATTTTGCTTCTCTTCTTGGTTACATCCTTAACTGCGGTGGTAATTGTTTTTTATTTTTTTGCAGCATTGGTGGTGCAGACTATGGATCTGTAAGAGTGGGGTCCTTTATGGGGCGAAAGATGATAAAGTCCGGCGCGTGTGCAATGCTGACACAATTATTTTCAAATGAAAATGGAAACATTGATGAATCGGAAGAGGCTGGTGTTGAACTACTCCAAACTGAGGCTGCATTAGATTACTTGTGCAATTTGTCACCTCACAGGTTAAAAAGCTAAGGCTCTGTTTGGTAATATTTTTGTTTTTTGTTTTTGTTTTCAAAAGTTTTGGAAATATTTCAGATAAACATGTTTGTGTCAGTATTTTTATTTTTAAAACTGATAAACGTTTTCAAGAATTTTCAGAAATTCTGAAAACCGAGTCTCCGTTTGATAAATTTTCCAGTTTTCAGTTTTTAGTTTCCAAAAAACTAAAAACTTGTTTCTGTTTTTGTAGATGAAAACAAAAATCATAAACATGTTTGGTATCACCTATTGTGAGAATAGTAAAACAAAAATAAGATGGAAATATATTTGTTATCCGTCGATTTTTTTTAGTTTTCAACCTGTGGTGGAGTCGGGATGGTGGAGTAATGACAGTAGTGGTGGAGTGGTGGTAGCGACAATGGTGGTGACGGAGTAGAGGCGACGACGTTGGTGGTGGTGGAGTGGAGGCGGTGGTGGTGATGGTGATCACTATTGCCGCTACCACCACTCCACCACCACCATCATCACTCAAACCCAACTTCACCACATGTTGAAAATAAAAAAATTGACTGGTAACAAACATGTTTCTATCTTATTTTTGTTTTTACTATTTTTACAATAGCTGACATCAAACATGTTTATAAATTTTGTTTTCATCTACAAAAACAGAAACAAGTTTTCAGTTTTTTTGAAAACTAAAAACTGGAAAATGAAAACTTTACCAAATTGAGCATAATCTTTTGGACAGTGTTGCATTCATTGAAATGAATGTTGGAATGGAATGGTGATTTTGTTGAAATACCCATTCCAATGTTAAGTTTGGTAAAAACAAATGGAATCCATATTTGAATGACATCATTCATTCATCTACATGCATACGAGCGGGGTACTAAGAAATGGCCATTTCATTCCTTTTGTTTCGTTTTTTTAAATGTTGTGTTGAGACTAAAAGATACCCCACAGAAAAAAGATAATTGTTAGGCTAATGCAAAAAACATCTTTTCCTACTAATGGTGTATATTTGTACTAATATAAAAAAGAAAGACCTATTTTGGTGAAGCCAAAACAAAAAGATGCATTGCTTCTTTTTACATGCAATGCAAGTACATTTGAACAAAAGGAGGATAAGTAAAACACCATGAAGTTGCAGTTTTGCTTCTAAATAGACCCACTACGAGTAAGTAAACATTGTTAGTATTAGTTAAATTAACACTGAACAGGAGTTGAACTACTGACCACCTTAGCCTTTTGGTACTTAAGTGCCTTCCAGATGCTATGCGAACTAGAGCTCCTTGGCTATCCCCCTCATGTTTAGGTGTCAGTTTAATTTCTTCTTGACTCTAATTTAGGCTATTAAATTGCTTCAACCCCCTAAAAACTTTTCCAGCTAAAGCCTTTTTTTATTCATTTGGAATATCCACTCAAAATAATATAGATGGTAATGAAGACTCACAATATTGTCGATGACACTGAAGACTCTCCAGGAGCAACAGATGATTGCGTTTTTCTTTGAATTAGACTTGACTATTCGATTGCAATACTTCGAGAGAGAGAGAGAGAGAGAGAGAGATGATGGTACATCTAGCGTAATTCTCTCTTTGCTCGTCGCATTAGATTGTGTTGTATTTCTTGTAATGCTGGATAATTCTTGATACTATAATTGTGTTGCTGGATTTGACGATGTTGCATAGCTGTCAACTAAATTCATTTTTTTATTTTGCAAAATACATTACTTATCTATGCATAATTCAGTCCTCTCTCTCTCTCTCTTGTATGCATTGCGGAACTCACCATTAGTGAAATTCCACATTCCTTCTCTCTCTCTCTCTCTCCTCACCATTGCTCAAATATCCCATTTCGTCTTCTCTTTTGCCATTGTCAATTCAATGTCATTATTCAATCCCATAAACATGTTCACATTCTTCTTTTTCTTGCTTCTTCTCCTTGCACTATTTCATCGAACCTTCTCTTTCCTCGGCCCAATCGTATCGATCACCACATGAACCCTTCCAGCTTGACTCGATCCGAGGGTTAAAAGTCAGTTTTGATTTCTTGAGCTGTCTGTTGTGGGTGCAAACAACAATGCAAAAGCGAGTTTCGATGGGAAATCGGCTGGCAAAAATTTCAATCGTGCAACCTTAACCGACCAAACATACATATGCGTGTACCACACATTTGAGATGCATAGTATACTTTATGACTCCGACTAATATATTCACTCCACCTAACATGTTTCCCCATTGAACTGGCACTTGAGATTACCCTTATCCTCTTTCCCAAGCTTATACCTTTCCTAGGCTTCTCTTTCCACTGTACCTCGACACAACCTAGTCTCCACACACACGGCCAAAACAAGCCCTGACCTACTTTTATTTTCATCTTGTGATTCTATTTCATTATTTATCTAAATCTCAAGATTATTCTAGAGTGGTAAGTTAAATCTGGTCGCTCAAATGTATTTTGATTGTTATTTACTTTTGATTATTGCAGATATGAATCGCTTTACTTTAAGATGCTTCCAGATTCTATGATTGGCGAGGTTTTTTTGGACCATTACGGCGATCATAGTGATCCAGTGACAATCATTGACCAAAAGCGTACTTACGGAGTTAGAGCAGCTGCAAGACATCCTATATATGAGAATTTTAGAGTCCAGGTTTGTAAGTTTTTTTTCGACACTTCCTTTATTATTAGAGTCCTGGGGAATTGATTTACATCATGATAGTTATTGTTCTATTTATCATTGTTCACTTGAAGAGAATGCCAGGACAAGCTATTGACTAACGGATTCCAAAGAAATGAAGCAACAAGAGGGAAAGTAAAAAAATTTTAAGTTTCAAATAGTGCTTTGGACATACTTAATTTTCACTGATGTTTAAATTATTATTTCCAGCTTACATCTCCAATATTTTATAATAGTTGAACACATATATTAGCACCAAGCAAAATGGAATCTTTTCTGCAATGTTGTCTTGTCTACTTGCATACTCTGTGGATGCTCCTATAGGTGTAGGTGCTCCCTGCTGAATTGGCCCATTTCATAGTGACTTAATCATTTGGGATACCCGATGATCTATGATCTGTGGTTTTGAGAGGTCGTGGATTTGATGTTTGCAATGCTTCTTCTCCCACATGTTTGTTATTGTGATTCTTTGTTCTTTGTGTATTTGTCACCTTATTTGTCTATCTAACTTGCTGTGTGCAAGGCAGGGTCACACATGATGAAGAATAGTAGATAGGTTGATACACATTGTTGTCCATTTCTTCACAAGTCAAGCTTTTTGGCAGAAAATCTAATACTAGGAGGGTTTAGGTTAAAGTATATATTTTCTACAATATAATTTTTTCTAGGTATTGAACTTCATTTGTGTACTTGTTTATAAAAAAATGTGAGAGTTATTTGTTTCCCTACAGCATCACATATGTACAAACTATGATTGCTGATAATGCCCCATTTGAAAGAAAATCACTTCTCGCCAAGTAACCATAAATCTACAACATAACATGATCCATGTAGTCCCCAATCATTGAGGGCATGAGCGGGGGGAAGGATTGGAGACAGATCTAACTTTTGACAATATGCACAAAGTGTCTGCTCTAATAAAATCACTGAAACAATGGCCCCTATACCGTCAAAAACCAAGGAGTTTAAGGGACATTTTGTTGCGGAATTATATTCCCAAATCAAAGCCAAAAGACATCAGAAAAGGTAGACCTAAAAGCCCAAATTACTTTATGTGCACATTACTATGTTTTCTTCAGTCAGCATCCAGAGCATCAGTATTGCACAAGTAATCATAAATCTATGAAGTATAATTTATGAATATAACTTTATTAGGAAAGTATTAGTTTTTGGAATTATTATTTAGTGTTGGAATTAAAGGATCTTCTTTCCCTTAATTAGTGTTTCCTAATTTAATATTTTTATTTATAGGTCATGTTGACCACTTGTAAATATCTTTCCTTTCTTTCTTATTTCCTTTTTATCTTTTTCCTTTTTCTTCTCCTTTGAATCTATATAAGCACATGATTGTATTGTGAATAGATATCAATATACAATTATTTTTATTCATTCTTTTATTTGGTATCAAAGCCAAAAAAAGAAGAATTTTTTTTTGTTTTTTTCTCGTTCGTTTTTTTCCACTAGCTGCAACTAGGGTTGTCTTGTGCCCCAGCCGCCGCCATCACCGTTGCTGCTCCCTCAGAGCCACTGCCGACCGCCTCTAGTCTTGTCGCCGCCACACCGTCATCGGCCCTTGCGTGGCATGTGCCAGCCATCGTTAGCTCTTGCTAAGCCATCGCAAGCCATTGCCTGCCCTTGCTCAATTGTCGCCAACTTCCGTAGATCCTCGCCAGCCCTTCGTCTGGCTTTCATGCACATCAACGACCAATTCCAGCATCGTTCACCCCTTGCGCACCTATCCAACCCATCGTCTCTCACCATCGCCCTTTGTCAGCCTTCGTTGGCCTTTGTCTCACCTACACACCCTGTCGTCAACCATTGATGACCTTCTCCCAACCACATCTGATCTTTGTTCGGCCATTACAGGCTTCACCAAAACCGCCTCTGCTCGACTACATAAACCTCTCAACGCCTCTGGGTTTTTTTTTCGGTGACCTTCATTAGGTCTTGCCGAACCCGCACGACCCTGCCTTGCTGTCCCTCATCTTTCAACCTTGTCCTGTTGCGGTTGCACAGCCATCCAGATCTGTCGTCGTTGCCCCCACCACCGCCATCGCCACAACAGTCTAGCGACCTTCCTCCAGTCGCTCCATGCCTTCTCCGGTCCAGATCCGCCATCAGATCCAGCAACCAACGATCTTGTTGCGTATCCGTCATCATTCTTTGCCGGCTATCATCTAGTTTGTCTGCTGCTATTCAGATCCGCCATTGTCCAGATCTGCTATCACTAGATCTGTTGTCATCCAGATCGGCCATTCAGATCTATCGACGTCTCTCGCTGCTCTTTCATGAGTAATTACGACTAAAGCGGTATGAGTTTTTTGGCTTAGTTGTGATTTCTGTCATATCCTATATTGTTTGGATTCATGGGTGATACTGGAAAGAAGGCTTCATCGGTCTGTGGTTCCACTACTGCTATTACCACAGGTACTCCAACCGCTCTTCATGGTAAGTCAGTCCATTCCACCTGGATTTTGGATTCTGGTGCTAATAATCATATGACCGGTGAGTCTTCTATATTTGCCTCTTCTGTTACTCCTGTTGTTCAATCTGTCTGTATTGCTGATGGATCCTTCATACCAGTTCGTCATCAGGGAAATGTTTGTTTATCCACTGATATTACTCTTTCGTCTGTTTATTATGCTCCTAATTTTGCCTACAATCTTCTTTCGGTTAATTGTCTTGCCAAAGATCATAACTATGTTATATTTCTACCTTCTCGTTGCTACTTGCAGGACCTGATTTCGAAGAAGATTTTTGGCAGGGAGTAGGAGCGTGATGGCTAGTTTGGATCTCCTATGTCCTCTAATCTGCAAGCGTTGTGTTCTAGTAATTCTGTTTTGCCAGATTCTCATAAATTTGACTTCAGTCTTAAAACTTTAGACTTGTGGCATGCTCGTCTTGGACATGCTAACATTCAATACTTGTGCTGGTTGTTTCCTCACCTAAATAAAGCTAGCAAGGAGTCCAATTTCAAGTGTGTGGTCTGTGAATTGTCTAAACACACTCGTACCTCTTATATTCCCCGTATGTATAGAGCTCCTAGTGCTTTTGACCTTATTAATTCTGACGTCTGGGGTCCTTCACCTGTTACTGCCTTGTCTCACCATCGTTACTATGTCACCTTTATTGATGATTACACTCGTTGCACTTGGGTATATCTTATGAAGAAAAAATCCGAAGTCTTTACTCACTTTAGAAATTTTCTACAAATGATTAAAACCCAATATCATACTATGGTGCATAACATTCGGTCTGATAATGGTCGGGAGTATATCACTGATGAATTTCGATCCGCTCTTAATCAAGATGGAATCCTTCAACAGCTTACGTGTCCCTATACACCTAAACAAAATGGTGTGTCAGAACGTAAAAACTGTCACATCATGTCTGTTGTTAGATGTCTCTTACGAGGTATGAATGTTCCTAAATATTTCTGGCATATGGCTGTTCTCACTGCCACATATCTTATTAATCGTACTCCTAGCCATGTCCTTCAAGGAAAAACACCACTTCACATTCTTAAATCTAATGCTATACTCTTTTCTCTAGTACCTCGTGCTTTGGATACACTTATTTTGTGCAAAATAAGAGTCCTACCCGCACTAAACTTGATAACAAAGCTATTCGTTGTGTCTTTTTAGGATATTCCTCTATGTCAAAAGGATATCGGTGTTATGATCCTATTACTCGTCACATATATCATACTTTGGATGTTACTTTTCTAGAGACTGTTCCTTCTTTCCAGATTCTTCTCCCTTTGCAGGACAAATACCAATGGAACCTGTTGTGGCCGAGGATTCCACATTACCTAGGCCTATTCATATTCTTGATTCCACTGGTGACTCATTGCCCCCTGTTATCCTTAATGATCCATTGCAGGTCTACTCCCGCCGTCCTCGCTCCTCTAAACCCCTGTCAATGTCTTCCTCGGATCCAGGTATCTCTCCTTCTCCCTTACCTTCTGTGGTTTCCCCTGATATTGCCTTTCCCCGTTACCCTACCCGTGTTCGTCGTCCACCTGCTCGTTATCTTTTGGCTGCCAGTACTAATCATCCTATTTCAAAGTATGTATCTTATTAGGACCTCTCTGCTTCATATAAAGCATTTGTAAGTCAGGTTGACTCAGTCTCTATTCCTCGTTCTGTCCATGAGGCTCTTCAGGATCTTAAATGGATTGCTGTCATGAAAGCGGAAATAGATGCTCTTTAGGACAATCAGACATGAGAGCTTGTTGATCTTCTGACAGGTGAATGTACTGTTGGGTGTAAATGGATGTTTAGCCTGAAATACTTGGCGGATGGATCTATTGATCGTTATAAGGCACGTTTGGTTGCCAAGGGATTTACTTAGGTCCCTGGTAAGAATTTTGGGGCCACCTTTGCTCTCCAGTGGCTAAGTTAACCACCGTCCGCCTTCTTATTTCATTAGCTGCTTCTTTTGATTGGCCTCTTCATCAGCTTGATATTAAAAATGCTTTTTTGAATGGAGATTTGACTAAGACGATTTATATGGATCCTCCACCAAGTTTCCGGCCTCAGGGGGAGTGTTCTGGGAAAGTTTGTCGTCTTCAAAAGTCTATTGATGGCCTGAAGCAGTCTCCGCGTGCATGGTTTAGTCGATTTAGCGATGTGGTTCTCGGTATAGGATTTATTCGGTGTTACTCAGATCACACATGTTTTATTCGTCGCCAATCTCAAAGGAGGTGTATTATTATCTCTGTCTATGTTGATGATATTATTATCACTGATAATAATGCATCTGGAATCACTCAAGTAAAACCTGACCTGAATACGTCATTTGATGTTAAGGATTTGGGCTCTCTTCGTTATTTCTTGGTATTGAGGTTGCTAGGTCTCGCCATGGTATCTCGTTATCCCAAAGAAAGTATTCTCTAGATCTTCTTCAGGACACATGTATGCTTGGGTATAGACCTGCCTCTTCTTCTATGGACCAAAACCTTAAGTTAACTGCAGAATTGAGAGAGTTATTACCAGACCCTCGATGTATCAACGTCTTGTGGGTCGTCTTATCTATTTAACGAACAAAAGACCAGATTTTACTTTTGTTGTCAGTATTGTGAGCCAATTTATGCATTCACCTCGTACGTCACATTTGGATGCTATCTACCATATCCTTTGATACCTCAAGACTTGTCCTGGTCTTGGGCTTTTCTTTACAGCCGGAGCACAGTCTGGTCTCTCTTGTTTTACAGATCCAGATTATGCAGGTTCTAGGGGTGATAGGCGCTCCACGTCTGGTTTCTGTGCCTTTCGTGGCGATCATCTTATATCTTGGAACAGTAAGAAGCAGACTGTTGTCTCACGTTCTTCTGCTGAAGTTGAATACCGTTCTATGGCTCAAGGCACGTGTGAGCTGCTTTTGCTTCAATCTCGTTTATGTAAGTTGGGTTTTCCAGTTTCGGGCTCGTCTCCATTGTTTTGCGATAATAAGTCTGCTATCATGTTATCTTCTGACTCTGTTCTCCATGAAAGCACTAAACATGTGGAGGTTGATATTTATTTTATTCGAGAAAAAGTTCGATCACGTGTTATTATTCCGAGATTTGTTCGCTCATTTGATCAAACTACTGATATATTTACCAAGTCTATTGGTCCTACGCTTCTTCAATCATCTATTGGCAAGCTGGGTCTCGTCAATATATTCACCCCAACTTGAGTGTTGGAATTAAAGGATCTTCTTTCCCTTAATTAGTGTTTCATAATTTAATATTTCTATTTATAGGTCATGTTGACCACTTCTAATTATCTTTCCTTTCTTTCTTATTTCCTTTTTATCTCTTTCCTTTTTCTTCTCTCCTTTGTATCTATATAAGCACATCTAAGAAGCACAGACACGGATACGGGACACGGACACGACACGACACGGACATGCGGACACGTGATTTTTCCAAAAACTAGGATACAGACACATTGGGGGACACATTAATATATATATATATAATGAATTTTTTAAATTTTATTTAATTCATATTAAAGATATTAGTAGAACTTAAAAATAGGAAAACTATAAATGACCATTTACAAATGACCATGAGAACTCTATAAGGGACAACTGATTTGCTTTTGACCTCTGTAACATAAACCAGATCTCAATATAAGTTGAAATCTACAGGAATTGATAAGAATTGGCAATATTTTTATTTTGGAGGATCTCACTTAACACGAGATTTAGTATTTTCCACTTTTTTAGAGGTGGTGGTGGGTGGGGTTTGGTTTGAAAAAACCTGAGTATATGTTCAAAGTCGATGTTTATGGTAGCGTAAGCATATAAGCCCATTAAGAGATTCCTCATTAATGAAGACAGTGAGATCAGGAAGTTTTCTATATAAGACATCCTAGAAGATGCAAAATAAGCTTCTACATCAGTCCAATCATCAACTATGGAACTGATAAAATAAGCCAAACTAGTCCAGAAAACTAAAAAAATATTGTTAGAAAGAAACAAATACAGAACTCTTAAGGAAAAAATTGCCAATTATACCGATGACATGAAAAAATAAATGGAAGCCAAAAACCCAGATGGGATTCTTTTGTTTAGCTCTTTGGCAAGACTTCCTATTTAAAATTTTCAAAAAAAATTAACACTTTGTACCCCCGAACGTGTCCCCCGCGTGTTCGAACGTGTCCCCCGCGTGTTTGAATTAAAGAAAATGAATTAAATATTCGGACACCTAAATTCACGTGTCCGACACGTGTCGGGAGCGTGCCCAAGCGTGTCCGTGTCCGACACGTCCGGGACACGGACTCGCGAGGCCCGAAAGAGTGTCCATGCTTCTTAGAAGCACATGATTGTATTGTGAATAGATATCAATATACAATTATTTTTATTCATTCTTCTATTTTTAGGATTTCCAATTATTAGGATTTAGTGATTTGTTATTTATCTTTTATGGTTGGGGTAATTTTGTCCTTTTTATGCTTTTAGGGTTTTGCTAGGGTTTGTAGATTTAACCTATATAATCCCTTTATTAGCTTTGTAATGAGACAAGTTATGCAATGCAATAATAAGAGTATGTACGTTTTGTTTGGTAATACATTTGTTTCTTCTCTCCTTTGAAATCTCACATGGTATCAGAGCCATATTAGGGTTTCAGCTGTCACCACCGGACCTCCCGGACCTCCAACGACCCTCACCGGATGAGCAACTATTTGTTGTGTAGGCCTTTAAAGCTCGTATATTTGTTGCAATAATTTCCCCTCGTATATTTGTTGTGTAGGCCTTTAAAGCTCTGTTAACTTCTGCTGCTTCGGATGAACAACTAACTGCTCTTGGGGAATTGATGTACCAGGTACTTGATTTTTTTATTGTCATGCATGGTCGGCAAGGGCTACATAAATTCATGGTGGTGTTTAATTTGTGACTCAACTTAAATGTCAATTTCTTTTCTTATTATCTAAGAAAATGTGATGGAAATTATTTCAGCAGCAATATAAAATATTAAAAAATACATCATACTTCTCAGTGGAATTCATTAATCAGTGAATGCTGCGTAAACCTGATCAGATGTTGAATTTAATTGGAATGATTTTAAGAATATTTAAATGTTGATTGGCTAATAGACTGATGCTTGTCACCTCTCTAATTCGATTATTCTGTGATCAAGTCCAAGAAATATGTGTAGGTTTCTTGAGTTCATGAGAAGCACTGTATTCTGAACATGGCCCAGGGTTTGTAGTCCTAAACCCGATTATATGGCTCTTTTGTGGATGAAATTATCACAGTTATTATTTATGGTTTTGGTTCAAAGCTTTGATTTGTATCTATCCCAGAAAGAGAACATGCATAAAGTGTCTGGTGAATTGCTTCGTAAGGTCTCATATTTTTCCTAAGGTCCCGCGCTGTAACCTATTGTCCGCGCTGTAACGTGTTGCCCGCGATGTAACCTGCTACCCGCACCACTGTAACTTGTATTTTTAATACAAGTTACAGTCCATATTAACTGTAACTTGTATTAAAAATACAAATTACAGTCAAAATGGACTGTAATTTGTATTTAAAAAACAAATTGCAGCCACATTGGACTGTAACTTGTCTTAAAAACACAAGTTACAGCTAATATGGACTGTAAATTGTCTTAAAAACACAAGTTACGTCCACATTGGACTGTAACTTATACTAAAAATACAAGTTACAGTCCAAATTGGAACAAGTTACAGTCCAATTGAGTAGGTTACAGCCCAATTGATTAGGTTACAGTACAATTTGAATATGTTACAGTGCAAACATATAAGTTACAGTCCAAAATTGTCTGTCTAACTGAATATGTGCAATTAACTGAATAAGTTATATATATGGCTAATATGTGCGGCTCACAGCAATAGTTACAGTATAATTAACCTATTAAATGCACTGTAACCTATTCAAATTGGGCTATAATTTGTGTTTTTTAATACAAGTTACAGTCCACATTAGCTGTAACACATGTTACAGTCTAAATTGACTGTAAATTGTGTTTTTTAATACAAGTTACAGCCAATTTTGGACTGTAACTTGTGTTTTGATACAAGTTACAATTATTTTGAATTGGGCTGTAATCTGTTCAATTGGGTTGTAACTTACTCTTAATACTGTAACTTGTATTTTTGGTACAAGTTACAGTCCAATTTGATTGTATCTTGTGTTCTTAATACAAGTTACAGTCCAATTTGATTGTATCTTGTGTTCTTAATACAAGTTACAGTCCAATTTGGACTGTAACTTCATTAAAATCGAATAATTTTATATCGAATATGAATATTGTTTGATAGATTTCGCTGAGACGAGTTTAAAAATATATTTTTTATAAAAAATATATCTCTATAATTTAAAATAAATTATTTTTTATAAATAAAATACATTATTCTAGAAAATGGGACCTAAGGAGTGACGGAAACTTATTTTGCCCGTGTCCTACGCGGCAATAAGTTTCAAAAATAGGATCCGTCTAAAATTTTGCTAAAAAATATTGTCTGCTGAGCGGATGTTATTGACAACTCTGCATCAAATATTTTTGTCGCATTTATTCTTTGACGACCAAGTGCTGTAATTATGCTTCCAGGTTTAATGAACACTAAAGTGTTTTTGGTAAGAATTTTGAAAGAAAACTAAAACACAAAGTCAAAAAATTCATGGTAGCTGTTGTTGTTGAGCTTGGTCTGCAGTGTCACTACAGTTACAGTGCTTGTGGACTTGGCTCGGATGGAACAGACAAGCTTGTGCAATTAGTACAGGAAATGCAGCACAAGAAAAATTCCAACACTGAAGACAAAGCTTTATATGGAGCAAAGATCACTGGTGGTGGATCTGGTGGGACAGTTTGTGCTATTGGCAGGAATTGTCTCCGGAGCAACAAACAGATTCTTGAGGTAAATTTTTGGATTGGCATTCACTTGAATTACATACAAAAACTAAACACATCGGTTACGGTGCTTTATAATTATCACGATCCGATTCAAATTTAACAACTCCTAACATTTTTTGAAGCAAATTCTTCAATTAAATCATCGTACTTTAACTTATCCAAGTACTCATTTTCAATAGAGATCATAGCCAATCCACTTAATCTCTCTTGTGACATGGTAGTCCGAAGATAAGTTTTTATCAACTTGAACTTAAAAAAACTCCTCTCCGCCGAAGCAACTGTAACCGGAATAGTCAACAAAATACGATAAGCAACCCATACCATTTGAAAACCACCTTCTTCCCAATATAATCTTATAAGGTTAAGAACATCAATCGATTTGGTTACTTCACTCGAAAATATTGTTTTCAAATGTCTAAGTTCTTGGAATAACTCATCTCCATAAATGTCACTATGGTGGTTGTATGTCAAGAAGCTTTCTAGCTTTGTTCAATAAAAAAAGGCTGTCCCCCAGCACCGAGGGTCCCACGCCATGACTCTGCCACAAGGGTTGAAGACATGAGGATTGATAATTGCGCGACTCGCCCATAGGTCCTACATATAATGTTTGTCCGTTGCTGGTACACCTCACTCAGAAGGAAGAGTCCAGCCTAGTGCATTTTATCCTCCATCTAGGGGGACTCAAACCGACTACACGGGGTAGTTCCAGCGAGGATCTGGATTATCCCATTATATGCTCACACCACTGGGCTATACGCCGGGTGGCTATATATCCACAACCCTGCAGTCCCAAGTATTGAACTTGGAACCTCACGGCACTAAGCCGCTTCCCCAAGCCACTTGGCTACCAGGACGGGATAGTTTTGTTCAATGCTCTCTCAATTGCTCTTCATCAGGACTTTTGAATTTTGTGTTAAACAAAAATCCAAAAATCATTTCATAAAGCTCAAATTGCTCAAACCGATCCTTAAGTGAAACGGAGCAATTTGATTGTCAGATGAGCAATTTGAGTGAGAATGCTCTCTCAAATTGTTGAACGTGTGTGTATAATAGATATTTTAGGAAATAATGTTGGCTTCCTGGGCTTACCCTTTGGCCGCTCCTGTTCACAACCATAGTTATGAGTTAAATGTTTTAGGAAACAATAGAGACGAGTTGGTTTATTGGAAGGGTGCTTTCATCCTTCATTCATTCCTGTGTAGTAATTTGCTGGGGTGTGTTTTCATCCTGTTTTTAGACATGATTGGCATCTCAAAGTGCTTTTTAGTTCAATTTATGACAATTGGAGTAGTACTTTGTCAGCGAGCTTTGTTATTGATATGTATTCTGAATATAGAAATAATGGCCTCTTTGCATTTTGAAAATGTACAGATTCAACAGAGATACAAAGGTGCAACCGGTTACATGCCATTTGTTTTTGAAGGTTCGTCGCCAGGTGCAGGAAGGTTTGGGTATCTGAGAATTCGTCGTCGTCGCAACCCTCCTAAACTTAATTGAATCTCTTGCTAAAAAATATTTATCCTGTAAGAATAAAATAAGACCATCATTCTGGTCTCCTTTTATCTCCCTTTAGGTACCAGTTGTGAAATCAAATGTATAAACTCCACCTCAAGAGGTGGGGACATTTCACATGTATTCATATATAACATAAACGTAATTGCTTTCTTGATATGTTTTGTGGGTAAATCTGTGGTACCTTAACAATGCTTGCAATAAGGAAAGACAATAAACTTCGAAGCTATTACACCCACGGATGTATTCCAGCGGTAGTTTGGGCATACTTTGGTTGCTCTCGCCCTTGCAGGTCTAGGGTTCGAGTCTTACTGCGTCCGTGTGCGCTGAGTGAGGCCTTACCACGCTGTGTACAGGGCAGAGTATGCTCAAATGGACCACTGAGAAGTCCTGGATTTACTCCCTTACGTGTTCTGGGTGGCGTGCGTATGGGGTCCGTCGCGCTTTCGGATACAAAGTTTTTTTAAAAACAAACCATCGTTCTTGCCTATAAGTATCAAGTAGAAGTAACAAAAAAATGCATCATTCAATAATCCACTTTTTAAGAACTCGGAGTACACGACGGGATGGGGCCCGCATGGAAAATTAATTTTGGAATTTTGTTTAAAATATTATTTTATGTTATTATATAAAAAATTAGTTTAATTGGATAATGTATAATTTTTTAATTATTTTAATTTTTATCCTGTAAATAGTTTAAACTTTGGATGAAAATTCAAACGATTAAGAAAATTTTATACATTATCTAATTAAGCTGATTTTTTACAGGATAACATACAATAATATTTTAAACAAAAATCTGAAATTAATTTTTTCATGCGGACCTCACCCCGTTGTGTACAAAAACAAGGTTGGGATGAGGTGGGGGGATAGAGTAGGCTACATAGCATGACTGATTTCTTATATCCTTCAACAAGCGAGCATTCTTGTCTTTCGAACATCTATTAAAATTTGGGCATGAAGACACAAATCACGTACAAAGTGTAGGGAAGGGTATTAGAGATGACATTCTCGTTCGAACTGATAGTTATTCGAATTGAATCGATAATTTTTAACCGAAACCATATTTCTATCCGAGGATATGAATATGGTCATAAAAATTATCTGTTTATAGTTCAGTTTGGTTATGGTTATCTAGTAAATTGTGTAGTGATAATCTGTTGTAAATAGAAGCAGAAAATTAAAATTGTGAAATACTGTTTTGCACAGAAAGTATGGAACAAAGAAAAATCGGAGGCCTGTGATATTCACAGTTCCCATAACACTTTTTAGCTGCCCCACCGGAGGTGCAAGGGGTTAGAACCGATTAAAGTGTCCTAGGGTATAGCCGGTGTACCAGTGGTTGCACTAGAAGCCATTGATGGTCAAACCTGTGTGTATTGAACTTACTCTCTCTTGGACATGAGAAGGAAGCGAAAGGATTTTCTGTATCAGGAGGAAGCTTTACCAGGAGGATTTTGAGATGGAAGCATATGGCAAGAGACTGCCAATATATACTCAATGGGAGACCTTTGGCTGCCAAGACCTTTGGTCTGCAGCAATTGTTTTTCTTATCACTAATGCTGCTTCTAATGCAGCTATAATGAAGGAAAACTGTTGGATATGAAGAGCCTTAGGAGGTGGAAAGCCTCTAGGTTGGGTCGGGTAAGAGTTAGCCCGCAGGCCCACAAGCCCACAACAAATGGCAAGCCCAATGCCATTGTAATTTTCAACACACACAAGCCCAATCCAATTATCATAATTGGATTTTCTATAAAAAGATTAGGCATGCCCGTGGCACGGGGCACATTCTCACAAACCCATGAGGCACGGACCTGGAACCCAGAACACGGACCACGGACCACAGACACGGGCTCGGGCACGGTCGACCGGCCGGGCGGGCGGCGGCGGCGGCGCACGCGCGCGTGTGTGTGT